>CM035806.1:60892003-60942003 GCA_020466095.1 Chlorops oryzae
ATACGTACATTGTTTGTATGTACATACATATGTAGCAATTGGTGTTGGTGTGAAAGAAAGAACCCAGCAAGCAGATATGTATATCCAGCAGGACAAAAACATTAGTGATTTTACTGTGTCATTCAGGTGACATGACAGGTGCAGCCTTGGGGGACATATCATCGTGGAGGGATGCTGTTCATGTGCTTGAATCTCATTGGCTACTTAACTTTTAATAAGTTTTTAGCGTCACTTAAGCATTAGCATGAAGTCGCGCAGTGGATGGGTGCTCGACTCACAATCTGAAGATCGCGAGTTCCATCCCAGGCTGGGGCTAACAAAAATTACTTCGAAGTAAATTTTTACTCTGGCATGCACTGAAATTTCAAGTAAGTAATCAGGAAGTATTGAGTGCGCAGTGTTGCATCCGAGAGAAATGAAAATGTTAATTTCTTATGCAAAGTATATGTCAGAGGAGCATATTGCAGATAATTTTTCAAAGAAAATACGGACATCGTACAATTTTTGGCATATTTTGATGAGTTTACGAACACGTTATGAGGTTGTAGCTAATTTACTTGCTTCTCTTTGATGTGCAAGTATTTACTGCATATCTGAGTGAAGCCCGTAAAGGTGGAATTTTGAATTGCAAAATTGACAAGTGGAATGAATGATTTTTTTTTTATCACAAAATTTATGAATTTTAATCACGGTGGGCTCTTTATTGACGTTTGCGAAAAGGTTTGCGTTTCGTATTCGAGTTCGTATCGCCTACAGTACACAAAATATATGTCTGCTGCGCTCCCCCCGCAGCACGCTTGTGTGTTCTATCATCGATATAACAGCTGCCCCCTGTGCCCCGCCAAAGCAGTCGGGTTGCCCCTTGGCCGTATCAATGGAATCCATTTCGTTCACTCGTTTGTTCGACTGCTTTGCTTTGGCCGTTTGCTGGTAGTAGCTGTGAACGCACACACCTCGCACAGGACCCGCGCGCCCATAAGCCGGCCTGCCCGGCCGCTACCGCTAGGCACTCTGCTTGAATAAAGCGACACCCGTTATTGTCGCCGTCTCGTACACGTTCGTATGTACGAGAACAATTCACTCAGGAAATTTTTGCTCGCAGAGCGCGCATTCACACTGCAAACTACACACTCTCACGCATATACACACTAGAAAGGCAAGCGAACACTTTAGCAAGCAGCGCCAGCAGCAGTATAATGTGTAGTATACCTTCGGAAAGCGATTCGGCTTGCTCTCACCAGCTTGCTCTATGCACTGTGTGCTGGTTTCGAACGTTCGTTCGTTCGTTCGTACGTTGGCTCGTTTGCCTGCCTGTTTGCTTGCTTGCTTGCTTGCTCTGTTCGCTCCGTATATTGTATAGTAGAGAAAGACCCCAAGAGCTGCCTGTATACAATATAATATGTGTATCTGTATCTGCTTAGAGACTTCGCTTGCTTGGCTTGCCTGCCTGTGAATTTGTTCTGTGCTTTGACTAACGAATTTTGTACTGCGTCGTATATCGTACTGAGTGCTATACTCCTGTACTGTGTCGTACCGAGCCGAGTGCTACATTAAGTAAAGAAGAAAAATTTTAATAAAATTTTTGGTGTATTAATTCAATTGCAATTTTCATCGAATTTTCATACGGGTAAGTGAAAAGTGCCTTTCTACGATCGATTGAGAATAGAATTTTGTATATATTGTGTGAGTTCTTGTCCTAATTTACAATTGAAATCTTATATAAAATTTGCAAATAAAATCGACCCAAAAATTGGCGTGGGTTTCCATACAAAAATCACACTTGGGCCAGCCAACCAGCCAGTCGAACGAACTTCCAATATGGCCGTAAAGAGTTTTGAACTAAAACGTTCGTTTCTTTCGTTCTGTTTCGTTTTCGTGCGAAAATCATGACGATGGCGATGATGGCGATATGAGAAAGAGAGAGAGAGAGCAATCGCGCGCGCTATATTTCCTCAAGTGGCGGTTATTTTTTGAAAATTCAAATTTTTCTTTTGCGTGGAAATTTTCACCAATTCAATTCCAACTGATTCGATTCGATACGTTTCGATTTGAATTGATTTAAGTTGATAAAACGCTATGCCACATGACGGCCGTCAGTGTGCATATATGTGTATAGTATTATTTGCCATTTGTGGTTAATTACGTCGTTTGACGGTATTATGGGATGATGACAGCGGTGGTGTGCGGAATGTTGGCAAGGGATGGAGAGGGGTGTTGGGGAGGGGTGGGTGCCGATGAAGTGCTATGATAGAGCAAGCGACACAAAGTCGGGGCCTATCATCTATAGGGAGGTGCTGATTACGGTGGTGGGGCTTATTTGATATGTATATAGGTACTCATTTCAGTAGTTGGGGGTATTCATCATCATGTACATAAGCAAAGCGCCATCTAGCAACGACTGGAATATATTTCTCTCGAAAGTTCAGTTTCAACAAAAAAAATAACTTTTCTCATAACCTCAAATTTGAAAAAAAAAATAACAAAAAACAGTAGCCTCCAAAGCATTTCCCACCGAGCTGAGAGCAGCTTAAGTATTTTTGTGTTTTCTTTTTACTTATGCAGTAAAACCTCTTACATCGGGACACTCAGGGTGACGAACTTTTTTCCCCCATATAAGGGTGAAGCTTGTATGAAAGACAATAAGCAAAGCAAGTGTACAAAATAGTGGCCACATACATACAAACATATAAGACCGTCCGCTGTTGAGAGGTTTCACTGTATATATATGTTTATATAAATCCTTGAAACTAACGAAACATTTTTCTCAGTTCGATAAAAAAAAAAAATGTCAATTGAAATGCAACCAATTTATGGGCACCATTTTCACATGGTTGCATTTTTCGAGAAAACGTTAATTTCGCATGTCGATAAAGTTCATGTGACCATGGGAAACTTTACGACCGCACTTTATCTAACAGTTTTTTTTTTTTTTTTCTTATCAACAATTGTTATTATTTTCGATTTAGGTAGTTGTTTGAAAAGCAAAACGCTTAATTTTCATTTTCTATTGGTTATTGGCATTGCAAAAAAAATCCTATAGCCAAATGAATGATGGTTGTTTTTTTGAATTGTGTCTCTTGCTAATATTTCGTAATTGTAAAGACTTCTGAATCACTCGAATCAAAATGGCTATGCTCTGGCCGCAAAATTAACCTTTTATTGTGAAGAACAATCGAAAAGTTCTGTCATATTTTACTGCGCATGACCTTGTTGGTGCACCTGCTGCCAGAACACGACTTCATCAAGCATCATTGCCCTTATCCCGCTAAAAGAATCGAAATGGTTAGATGTCGGCATTTTTGGTATTCGCGCATGCTCTTTAATATGTCTTTTTATTAATCCTTAATATATATGATATATATATATATATATATATATATATATATATATATATATATATATTATATATATATATATATATATATATTATATTTCTGAGTTTTTTTTTCAATACAGTAGTTCCCGCTTAAAGCAACTCGCTTAGCTGCAAACCCCTTCTAATTGCTATAAAATTTTTGCAATGAGTTTCCCCCATGCTTTCTGAATGCTCTGTTCAAATCTTCGCTGAGTTGCAAAAATAGTTGAACTATTTTACTGTTCCAATTAAGCGAGAAGTACTGTTTTGAAGTGTGTCAGTGTAGGGTATATAAAAGGGAAATAATTCCCAATTAAAAGATAGTTTTGACTTGAACAAATCATGTCCATATTATGATAGAAGATATTGCTCTTATCTACAGACCCCATAAAGGGACTTAAAAAACTTAATTTTGGAACAATATTATCATGCTGATGATATTGACGTTACCGGTTTTAGCACTACTAGCGCTCTGGGCGAGATTTCTTCGACGCCCCCTAACTGCACTAGTAAGCTTAAAAACGCCCCTTTTAATCCGACGCCCTGGACAGTTGCCCAACGGTGCCCTACCCCAATGCCCCAAATGGTTATTGATAAGTTTTCATAAATTTCAAGGCTTCTGCCACCATACATAACTCATATACCTATTATTATCGAACACAATAGACGAAAAGGCTTCTTGTCCATACAGGTGCTTGAAATACGTACCTAACTTTCCATTCCGTTTTCAAAAAAGTATATTTTCTATGGCACGCATGCTCCCATATGCCATAATGTCCCATGTTCAATGGTATGCCAAAAAATTAAAACCGATGAACAAGTTGATAAACATAAAATCAATTTAAAAACATTGTGAATACTTAAGGAAATATTAAAATTTAGCGTCCTATTCCGAAGACCAAACATGAATTGTAAAAATTTTCACATTTTGTTTTTCTTTTCTTATTGAAAGCGGAGTGATGGCTCTGGCATCATAATTTTTTTTTTTTTTTTTGGTATTTCATCTCAATTAAGTACACTGGTGTTCTATGAGAAAGGCCCGAGAATGCAGCTGAAATATTTAAGCAATTTTAATCGAAGCCATATAAAATCATCTATAAAGTTGAAACATTCAATTCGCCTTCACTGTAGTTCAGAGCACATTGGCGGTACAGTAGCGTCGGATAAAAGAAGTTGAATTTTCTGGAGTACGACAACTGTGTGCGTTCTTTTATTGTATACGGAAAATGTTTATTTTTGGCAGCCACCACTGTAGTTCGGAGCGACGACATGCGGTGGTGGTCTTATAGTGTGTGCTCGTTCGGCTACATACAAATATTTTTCCCTCTGCATTGAAAGCTTTGCTTCGTTGCTTCGTTGCCTCGTTATATTCTGTGTATAGTCGAGTCGAATGGAAATGGAATCAACTCGACTCAGCGATATGCTCTGACTACTGCTGCTGCTTGCTTGCTTGCTTGGCTTCTCTTCCCATACGTTGAGTACCGTGCAGCGCCTTTCACCGCACTGCGGCCCCCTCAGCTCAACGACATCTGTATCTGCGCTTGTTCAGTTTCAGTCTCAATATTCGTGCCTTCGATTCGTTCGTATCGTTTCGTACACTCGTTGACTGCGTTGTTTGCCTTGCCTTGCCTGCCTGCCTGCCTGTTGGCTAGCTGGCTTTGGCTCTGGCTCTATAGCCTATGTATCTTGTATAGATACAAGCAAAGCGAAGCAAAGCAAGCAAGCAGTACAGTACCTACGTTGTGTAGTACGTTCAATACAAGGCGAGAGCCATAGAGCCAGTTCAGTACAAGAGCCGTACGGCGTAGTGCAAAGTGTTCACAGGCTTCACGTTTTCAGTGTAAAAATTTTGTGCTTAAGCAATTTTCTTCCTCATAAGTAGAAACTACATACTAACGCGATCCTCTGGGTTCTTCGTCTTGTATTGTGTATTATTGTATGTAAGTATATCATTCAATCCAATCATCCATAGCGGTTTCAAAGGTCTATTCTGAACTGAACTTAACTTAACTTAACCGAATTGAATTGAATCGAATCGAAATGAACTGAACTGAACCGAAATGGAATGGAGTGAAATGAACTAAGATTTTCAAAACTCCATTCATTTATGCATCGAGAGAATGGGTTAAGGGGTCAGCTGGTAAGGTCATCATTGTCACCCATTTTGTTTCGATGCATTAGTGGCTTCGGATCTAAGCTGTCTCGAAGTTGTAGTAGATATTGTAGCGTAGGCTGTCTCGTGTATAATTGGTGAAGTCAAGTCAAGTGGTCAAGTCAAATTCGTACATATCTATTTATGAGCACGAGGTAAACAGTATGCGTGTGCTTTCTGTTTCTGCCTGTCGGAATGACCCAAGGATAAATTGCTCCTGTGGAAAAAAGTAATGAAAGACATTTTTTATTATTATTTTTATTTAGTGCAATGATTGTGTAGATTTCGAGTTGGTTTCGAATGGAATTTTGCAGTTATTTGAAAAAATATAAAAATTTCTCATCTTTCTGTTGCCAATTTAAATTTCCCGCGAATACGAATGTCGGTTGAACAAAGCTTTTATCATTGAAAATGTGCTAGAAATAGGACAAAAGACAACTCACTCTCTCATCTATGTATCTCTATTTTATTAGACCCTATCATCGGAAAGGGAATGTCTGGCGGCGCGCTGTCGTGGCTTATCCATGAAGACGTCGTCGTCGTCAGTGGCGTCGGTCAGTGCGATAATTAGTGAAGATAGGATCTCCATCGATCGCTCGGTCAGTTCCTGGGATCTTTTGAGAATTTCAAGAAGATTTTTTAATCGCGTAGTCAGGCTCAGATTTAATCAAAATTAATTGTCATTTTGAAAAGTTTAACCACAAATTTGAAGCTACAATTCCGTCAGGAAATTTAAAAAGAATAACAACTTTACAAAGAAAATTTCCAAAAGATACATATATTTTTAAGAATTAACGAACTTAGAGATATGTATCCTCTTTATAAACAGCTGTCAAAATTTGTGTGAAAGTTGTTGTTTTTGGGTTTGAAGACTTTGCTTCCACATTTCTGTTATAGTTCTTATAGTTTTGCTCTCTGCCTAGCAATATATAAAGAACGATGCATAAAAAAGAAATTTAAAAAACATAATAATAAAAAAATTTTTAAAAAGTAAATAAAATTAAAAAATAATTTACTTATGCGTATATATAAGAAATTACCAAAAGATAACTATGAAAATAATAAATAATAATAATAACAATAATAATAGTATGTAGTAATAATAATAATAATAATAATAATAATAATAATAATAATAATAATAATAATAATAATAATAATAATAATAATAATAATAATAATAATAATAATAATAATAATAATAATAATAATATAATAATAATAATTATATAATAATAATAATAATAATAATAATAATAATAATAATAAATAATAATAATAAAAAAAATTAAAAAAATAATAATAATAATAATAATAATAATAATAATAATAATAATAATAATAATAATAAAATAAAAAAATAAAAAAATAATAATAATAATAATAATAATAATAATAATAATAATAAAAATGTTAAATACATGTATATGAAACTATAATTATTTTAAAAATAAAAAAAACTATTTTAATTATATTATAATTATTACAATTATGATGATTAAAATAATTAAAATATATACTATATAAAATATAACTACTTATAAAGATAATGATGATTATAATAATTATAATAATAATTTAACTTTCTCCCGGTTAGTTTCCGTTGAAAAAATCGGCATATTTTAAACCTTAACCACCTACCTGCGGACTCAGAGACCGCAACGATTCTCTGAATCATCATTTTTCAAAACTGTTCTTTATGACTAAGTATATTATACGATTTACGTGTTTTTTTTTTTTCATTCGTGGCTCTAAAATAGAGCTCAGGATGTATCAATTTTGCCATAGATATCAAAGGACAAGCATTTATCTACCAGGGTCTGTGAGACCGCATGTATGTGGTTATAGGACAGAAATAGGGGGTAGGTGGTTAAGAGTTAAATCCCATTGTAAAGAAATATCTTATCATTTCATTTTGTCTTGGTATTTATGTATATATTCCTTCAAATAAATGCTCTCAACATTGTCTTTGTTATTTGTAATTAGACACGTCCTTAGGATAAATTGGCAAAAGCTGCCTTGGTCAACTTGAGATTAAAATAATTCGAGTTGCTTTTTCTCATTTGCAACATTTTTTTTAAATATATATTATTTTGTTTTTTATTTTTGTTTTTTCTTTTCTTATTCGAATTTTCCAATTAGACTTTTGCTTTATTAGCGACTTAATTGCGCACTCCGGGCAACATTTAGTTGCTTTATATCATTTTTATTTTTGTCCACATTTTTCAAGCTTTTCCAAAATTATTCACCAGAAAAAATCATTTTATTACATAAACTATTTAAATTATTTAAAAAAGAAAAATTATTTTCAGCTTCTTGATTTTATTCAAAAACGTTACATAGCGCAAAACAAAGGAAATCTTTTTTCAACAAAATTCGAACGAATCTTTTTGTGAAATTCACTCTTTTCAGTTTTATGTTTGCGTCTGTACAAGACCACGACGACGACGCGTTGGACTTCCGAGAACCTGCACAAAGAGAGAGAACGAACGTGTCGTTCCGTGTGTTGTCGTCGTTAAACTGCAATTTTCTGCGCTGTCATTAAATTTAGTTGTTCTGCCAATATACTATATAGAAATTCAGTGTAAAAAATTTTTTCGAATCGCAAAAAGTATTTCGAGCATCACCCGTGCGCGCTTCCACTTTAGAAAATTTTATTATTTTGAATATTCATATTTTCGCGACGTTCCATATATAATATTCTTAATTAAAAAGGGGGAAACAATTTTTTTTTAATAAAAAAAAAATCATCAAAACAATGCCGGGCAATGAATGGACTTCAATGAAAATCTCTCTCTCCCTCTTTCTTTCTGTCGCTCTCGCTCTCATACAATTTGCTCATGATCAAGGCTTGCCTTCGTCGAGTATTCAGATTCTAGCACTGTATTTATCGCCTTCATTTTGTTTTGATTCGCGCAATCATTCGATACGGAAGACATTTTACTTTTTATTAGGGCACCTTTTTGCAGCCGGCACTGTGCGTAAAATTGAGCGCCAAATCTTTGCCACATCCATATGCCGCTCCTCAATTTGGAAATTCATAATACTTCTTGATCTCTCGTTATCGCTTTCGCTCTCAGTTTCGCTCTCATAATGTTTTGGCGTTCAGAATTTCAACAATTTCGAGTGAATTCGTTTTTTTTTTGTTTTTGGTCGTTAGGTAACAGATAAATTCCAAAATTCGAATTTGAAAAGATCAGAGACGCTCTCAAAAAGCGTTGGTTTTCTTTATACAATTTTCTCAGTCGGTTATCTCGTTCGATTTCCGTTGACGGTTTGACCAACATTTTGTACAAAGCTTTTATGAGTTTCATTTGGAACTTCGAAGACCTTAGTTTTAAAATAGCATCCTTAGGATTTCCAATTTAAAAACTAAATTCTCCATGGAATATTTTGAAAATTTTACCAAAACAACTACCACTGTACATATCTTTAAACATATGTATACTTTAGCGAATGGTGCACAGCAGTGGCGAAAATCGTATGCATCTAAGTTTCGTTTAACAGCCAACGAAAATGATTTTTCATAAAAGGAACAATTAGGACCCAAGACAACACTACTTTTTTGTCGACTTCAATGCCATAGCAACGTATTGTGCAAATAGGCTATAAGTGTACCAACACGAACGCAGATACACAAACACCAAACAAACACAAAACCAAATACAAACAGAAGTGAATGGGAATGCGAGAAATATGCCACAGTTGAGTTCGTATATGAAATGCTTACGTGGCGTGTTACGTGAACGCTTTCCACTGCGCAAATCCCTGTAAAAGTATCTACCCTAAAATGCTGTCATTGCGCACAAGCTCAAAAAGATCTCGGCGAAAGAGAAAACCGAATGAAACGCAATGAATAGAAGTGAAATGAAATGAAACGAAACGAAATGGAATCGTGCCGATTTACTTTGGAGACATTTTGTGTTCGGTAGAGAGCGGATATTTGTGGGGGAAGGGGAGGGGGAAATTCTTTCTCCCATAATCGCTTATACGCTTTGTACCTATATTCTTAGTATTAAAATTTAAAATGGCGGTTTTAATGGCTATTTTCGCCAAACATTTTGATAAAACATTTGCCCTCTTCTACACTGACATATTTAACAGTATAGTACAAATGTTTTTTTTTTTAATCTATTTTTAATCGAGTAATCGAGAAACTAGTCACGAAAAATGTTGTAGGAATGTACATATAACAAGGGTTCAATCTTTGCTGTTAACATGTGAATTTTTATTTTTTATTTTTTTTTTAATTACACAGCCCCATAAAAAATTTTCTGACATGGGGATCTCACTATGCTTATCGTACAATGTTTTCGGAGTCGCGGGATCCTAACTTGTGGTCTATATATGTAGCTAAATCGTCCCTATTTAGCCATAACGTCAAAAAAAACCATTCACGAGCGGGGTTTTTGGGCTTCTTTTTGAGGTTAGGGCGAAACTTAGACCCGACTTAAACTAATAAAAGCCAAATTTTTACCAAAAACGAACAATTAAAAAAAAATTAATGCAACTGTCTGCTAATGTAAATCGGGACTATGATATGTATGGTTTTTTGGTATCCTCGCGTAGAGTTGTGCAAAGCAATAGCGCAGTAACCGAAACGAAAGTGGTGTGTGTGTGTGTGCATCTATATATGCGCGTGTGTGCCGGAGATATGAATGGATTTGGAAATGGCTCTGCGTATATTTGCGTTTTTGTGTATATGTGTGGCATGTTCGTTCGTACATTTATTTCAGTGAAAATGCGTTCAAAGTTTACCGTTTGTAACGGTAATTGTGAACGGTTACGGCGTTGATTTTCATGCCACATAAATTTGACTTTGATATGAATCTGTATGCGTGAAAACGTATCGAAAGCTATAAAAATGATGAACAGTGGGGTAAAACAAGCAAAACAAGATATACGGGTATGTGATTATTTTCCCGTTCCCGGGGAATTCAATACCCCAACTGATGTGATTTCCCTTTCTCTAGATTGGGGAGGAATTTGAATAACCTTATGATCTAACTGGCGATAAGTATTCTCTATTAAAGTAATTCAATTTCCATCTCAATCTAGGAAAAAGAGGAATAATCACTTCAATTTCGATATTGAATTACCTTTCCCGCGAAAGGGAAACCAATCACATACCCGATAAAATAGCATTTATATTAACTTTAAAAATAATAATAAATAATAAAAAAAATGTAAAAAGTCACATGAGCAAGATTTGATTCATCTAATATTTCTGGTCATTTGCTTTAAAAAAGAATTCCATATCCGGGAAACACTTTATACTTACTAGTGATGCCACGAATATTGAATTACCCGAATACCGAATATTCGGTGAACCTCTCGGCCTAATAACGAATATTTGGCAACCGAATATTCGGTAGGTACGTAGTAAAGAAATTTTAGCTCTACTCGTTTCATATGCGACCATATGGTGGCAAGACCAAAGCTGCTACTAAGAAAATGTACCCATTGTAGTGTTGAAACGTTACCATGAAAGTCTCGATACAAGTACTCATTTAATGTATCGAGATTAAGTATCGATACCACTAAAATACCGAACCAAAAGAATCGATACTGGGTAGGACTTGCTCAAATTAAACAAATTTTTATGATTCTTGGTATTTACACATCATAACACGGGTAACACAATACTTAAGTGTTTTAAAACAAATACGGCACTTTGCACTTGTGGAATCCAAGCGCGTAAAATGGATCCAGAACTTGGCCATTTCTTTTTGAATTACTGTTTCTTGTCAGTGCTGCCAATAATTTGGCGCAGGTTTAACCTTTAGATAATTTCTAAAAATCCCTTTCCCTTGCTAGGAAAATGCTTACGAAAAATCCATTTCAAAATGAAATTGAAAAAGTCCCTCAAAAAGGGAAAAACTCTCAAATTTGCAGCACTTATACAAGGAAAATATTATGAGTAAATACTGACATTAAAGTATCGATACCGCGAAAATACTTGATGGTAATTATTGAGTACAAAATATACTCAGTATCGACTAAAAGTATTCGATATCAAGTAGTATTTACTCATTTTGTTTCAACACTAACCCATTGTTTCTAACCCGGCATCTCGACACGCAATTTTTCATGGCATGCCATCTGTTAAATTCATGTCTTAACATTGGAAATATTGCTAGGGTGGGTTTGTTTATGTTATGCCATCGGCATTTATCAAATGACCACCAAGAAGTTAATACGTTGCGCACGCGCCTTGGTTGTCATTGAAAAGCTAATACTATTGAGCTCACCTTGCTTTCGGGTCATGAATATATGATTATTTTTATATATATTATTACTTATAATTACTTATAATTATACCCAGCGTAAGCGGGGTATATTAGTTTTGTGCGAATTTTGTAACAGGGATAACTAAGCTCCGGAGATATAGACATATATATATATAGAAATGATCAGGATCAAAAACTGAATCGATTTAGACATGTCCGTCTGTCCGTCCGTCCGTCTGTCCGTCTGTCCGTCCGTCCGTCTGTCCGTCTGTCCGTCCGTCCGTCTGTACGTCCGTCCGTGGTCGGATCTCCTCCGAAACGGCTGGACCAATCAAGTCGAAATTTGGCACACAGGTATATCGGGATCCGAGTATGATCCTAAGTAAAAATGGGAGACATCCGCCCACTGCCACGCCCACAAATGAATATAATGTGTTTTCAGTAAAATGCTTGTAACTTGCGATCCACTCAACACATTCCGTTGATATTTGGTGTACTGGTAAACTACAAAAAGGGACATATCCTGGAAAAAAATGGAAGCCGCCCTCCGTGAGCCACGCCCACAAATAAGCCCACAAATAAGGGCTTATCATAACTTGTGAAGTAAAAGGCGTAGAAGCTTCAAATTCGCAACATAGGTTGACCAAGGCGAATGAAAGGTGTAGGAAAAAAATTTATATTGCCCGCCCACTGCCACGCCCACAAATGGAGATTTTTCGTAACTTCCGAATTAATAGGCGTAGAAACTTCGAATTCGCAACATAGGTTGACCAAGGCGAATGAAAGGTGTAGGAACAAAATTTATATGGCCCGCCCACTGCCACGCCCACAAATGGAGATTTTTCGTAACTTCCGAATTAATAGGCGTAGAAGCTTCAAATTCGCAACATAGGTTGACCAAGGCAAATGAAAGGTGTAGGGAAAAAATTTAACTGGCCCGCCCCCTGCCACGCCCACAAATGAAGATTTTTCGTAACTTCCGAAGTAAAAGGCGTAGAAGCTTCAAATTCGCAACATAGGTTCACCGAGGCGAATGAAAGGTGTAGGGAAATAATTTATGTGGCCCTCCCACTGCCACGCCCACAAATGGAGATTTTTCGTAACTTCCGAATTAATAGGCGTAGAAGCTTCGAATTCGCAACATAGGTTGACCAAGGCGAATGAAAGGTGTAGGACAAAAATTTATATGGCCCGCCCACTGCCACGCCCACAAATGGAGATTTTTCGTAACTTCCGAATTAATAGGCGCAGAAGCTTCAAATGCGCAACATAGGTTCACCGAGGCGAATGAAAGGTGTAGGGAAATAATTTATGTGGCTCTCCCACTGCCACGCCCATAAATAGAGAAGCAAAACATAGTGCGCTCATAATGTCGGGACGCTGGGTATTTCAAAGTCGGGCTTGACCGACTTTAGCTTTCTTACTTGTTTTAAATTTCATTCTTTTATTGGTTTCAATATTTCTTTCCTATTAGTTAAATACGCTTTAAATCAAAGTGTTTTAATGACATTCATTTAAAACTAATATTCAAAAGGTAAAAATTAATATTAATATTAAAATATCCGAAATGAACAATTCCTCGCTGCGATGTGAACACATCGGATTCTTCTGTAAAAATGAATTTCGGCTGTCAAACAACCAAAATGGCGCTCATTGCCAATTTCATGGCAAGCAATATTGCAAGACATAAATTGCCATCTTGCGGTCCCCATTGGCAATATCTACACTTTGACAGATGGCATGCCATGAAAAATTGCGTGTCAAGTTGCCGGGTAATATTTTCGGAGAAAATTAGGAAAGATCTGTTCTAGGATATATTAAATATTCTAAAGATTAAGAGGCAAATGTGCTGTATTTTTAGTTCTCTTTCATCAAACTTATTTATATTATGAGAGAAATTTAATTTTTAGCTGCTACTGATATTTTTCATAACTTATTTCTACTATTCTGTATTCGGCCGAATATTTTAACTACCGAGTACCGGATATTGGAAAAAAAATAGACCGAATACAGAATACAGTTCGTCGCCTCACTACTTCATACAGTCTTTCACATGACCGAAACTAAAAATTATGTTGCATACTGTTAGGATAGAGAGAAATTTTTCAATAAGTATGAAAAGTATGTATTTTAGCTCCATTGGTAATTCTTGACTAGTTGACGAGCTGAAATTTCACAATTAGTTGACAAGTCTGAAGTCCTTTGATTTTTTTTTCATATACATGGGTGCAAATTATGCTTACGTTCGATTATCTATTTCAAGTAAGTACATATGTATTCAAAGTATTCAGACAGCATAAAAATTGAAACCGAAAATCTATTTTCATATTCTTCGTTTATTCATATTACAGGGATTAAGCTTGACTTCACCCTAAGTAAAACCATAAAGCCTCAAATACACAGTCACACCACAAACGCCATCATAAACAAAAGCAGGTAGAATACTTTTGGGTATGTTCTAAAATTTTCCTTTGAAAGACTCCTACCCCAAGTAACAAAAATGATTATTATCATAACTTAAAGAAGTAGTGAAGAAGGCTACAAAAGGTATGTACTCCGTCTTTAAGACATATTAAAGTCCAAATTAAGTGCAAAAGGGCCCATGTGGGCGGTCCGATAGAAGAAATTGAGAAGCGTATTTCTATCTTAATTGCCACTTAAATAGGAGAGCGAAGTTTCAAGTTCTAGTTTTTATCTTCTTAAAGGCTTCTTAACTCCAGCACAGCTTATGAGTTTATAAAAACATTCTCTATCTCTTTTTATCACATTAATTTAAATACTAATGATAAATTGAAACGAACACATATTTCGCAGAGGGTGTTGGTTCTGTCTAAAATTTTATTGACAAGATATTTGTGTCAATGCTATGATAAGTAAAATAATTGACTTTGGCTTTTGTTCGTTACGCCAAATTGAAGCGATTTTACAAACGCAACGACTTTTACGGTGAAATTACACCTGCTACCCCCTTCAAAATTCACGCGCCTTCATAATTGTTTGAATTGATGAAATATTTTTGTAAAACAATTACGCTGAAATCAATGCGCTGGTGCTTAAAAATGTGTTTTTATGTGGGGTTTTAGTATATACTTTTCTTAAGTCAAATAATTTGCAAAGATTACCTCGTGAGCATTTTAAATTTCGTACAATCGTAAGTATTGCTGCAAAATAATAGGGAATACACCTAAGTCTGTTTTTACACGGTCTTTTTTTACACGGTTTTGATATAACACGGTTTGAAAATTGAATATTTTTAATTTTTTTACACGATTTTTCCATTTAGCACGATTTGAAATTTTATGTACTTAAATTTTTTTTGTCAAATTTAATTTTTATGAAGTATGATCAATGTCTTTTTTTACACGGTTTTTTTTTACACGGCTTCTTCTGGAACCAATCTACCGTGTAAAAACAGACTTAGGTGTACAAATATAATAATTTGATTAGGAAAAGTATAACATCCGAGCGTACACCATTCCCTTCGGTGGTCGACACCGGACTGAAATGCAGGGTGGCCATAATTTTTTTCCATTTTGACAGCACACGTTGATGAAAAACACTTTACTAATTTAAGTACGATATTCGAAGTATTAAATACGTTCGATCATACCGATTTAATGCTTCGAATATGGCTACTAATTTCAGAACCATCTTAGACTGCTTTAAGAAGGATATTAAATACCAATTTAAAACCAAAGTGACAGCTCTACTTTAAAACCGATTTAAGTGACATTAAAGAAGGGCGGATTCAAATACCAAAAACTGATCATATTAAATTTGAATAAAGAAATGAAATACCGAATGAATACCACATTTTGCTACTTGGGACGCTCAATGACACATACACACAAACATACACAAGGCAGAGAGATATAATTATATTTATTTGCTGCCTAGCAATTTATCGCTGCGCTTTGCTCTTATCTTCTCTTCGGCAAAACGCCTTAAAGCATACATATCATTATGCTGCGCAAATTTGAAGCATTCTAAGGTGAGTGGATTTGTCGCAGGTGGTTTGAAGGTTAACGTTATGCTTTCCTATCGCCCAAAATTGTTTTCGATCAATTTCTTAAACATTTTTTTAATTTTTTTAATTTTTTTTATTTTTTTGTGTTGAAAGGTCTCATGGGTTGCTTCAGTATTTCAAGAACTTTATCTTGAAGAAAGGTTTTCCTCCTTCAGCCCTATAAAAATATCAATACATACACTTATAATACATGCATATGTAGGGACATTTCGAAAAATTTCTACTCGTTCAAATTTTGAAAAGATCTTTGATTTATTATTAGATACTCTTGCCCCTATTTTCTAACTCTTTTCGTTTGTTTTTTTTTCCGCTCAAGAGAAATAAGAAATCTTTTTATGATGACCACTGACACTGTTTAAAACAGTTTTTTATTTGATTATTTTTCCTTTGATAAAATTGAATGTAAGCCATAAAATTGAGCCTTCTCTGTATTTGACGCTGTGCTTAATATTATATTTAAGGGGTCAATAGCCTTGAATCGTGAAGCTTTGAAATAAGTATAAATGTATGAATTGTTGTGTTCGTGGGTGTGATTGATACTTCGTACATACATATGTTTGTTTATTCAAGTAAATATATTGAATCTTATGTACACATATAAGTATATGCACCTACGAATTTATAGATGATTGGGAATATTTTGTCGCATAACCTAAAGTAGCAACATTATGTACAGGGCAACCAAAAATATTTAAATTGAACCCTAAAAATATACATGTCAATATTTTGAAATGTTTCCGATGCCGGAACTCTGTGTTTTTCTTCAAAAAACGCCAATCTATACACACCTTCAGAAGGATGTTATCGAATTTTACGAATTTTAGGGCTCAATTTAAATATTTTTGGTTGCCCTGATTATGTACATTGAATTAACATCGAAAATATCGAAAAATAAACAGCAACAAATATAGCCTAAATGTATGCTTCGTAAAATTTCTGAAGGCATATCTGATAAATAGAGCGTGTATTTTTAAGCATTTATAAATTTAAAGCATACTTTGTGGGGGGGATATTTTTTTTCTTATCACCATTTTGGAAATAAGTAGCGAATTTGAACTTCAAGGGGATTTCCTAGCTTTGAAAAAGTCTTAAATAGGCTAAAAATCGATTTGAATCTTAACTTTATGTAAATTGAAAAAAATTTTTGCCCCATAAAGTACGCTTCAATTTTATAAATGCTTAAAAATACACGCTCTACTGATAAACTTTTTATTCGAGTAGGATTCTATAGATAGCAACACTAACCAACCAACCAACCAACCAACCAACCAACCAACTAACCTACTAATAACATTTTTCGAAATTTTTGATCAAAAGCAAACATTTTTCTGATCACGTTTCTCAATAAAAGAAAAGGGTTAAAATCAAATTATAGTTCCGTATTTTATAAAATTTCTGGACTCATTTCGGGCTGATATTTTTGAGCGCTTTTATATGAGTGAAATATGACAGAGCAACATTTAAAAATAATCACATTTGAATAGTCTGCGTGATTTCGTATATAACAATCCTCAAAATCCTAGTATTTTATAGTAATATTTCGAATTTAACTTTTGTTTTTCGATTAACAATAGAAACTTAAACGTGCCGAGTGAAAGTTATTGACTTTTATTGGATAATAGAAAGGTGGGCTTGTGTGAGGACCTCACTGAAACATCATAATTTATGCAAATATGTATCTTCCAATTAAATGGGATGTATATGTACATATTGATATGTATATACATATGTATATATTATATACACATATTATATATTTATGTATGTTCATGTTTGTGTTGATAAACTTGTATTTGTTTGTTAAATTTAAGAACGTAATCAATTAGCCACTTACCCGGATACATAGCCTAAATAGCCGCTGCTCCGCTACTCTTTCCCCCACGGATTCTTATCACCAAACGAATTATGTACATATGTGCAACTTCCAATAAATGCACTCATACATATGCATATGTGTGAATGCATTTGCTTTTGGGTGTGCGTGTACATAGGCCAAAATATATGTATACCTATACATTTGAATAAATTAAATTGTACATACAATATCAAATTCTTTGCGTTCACGCATTCAGTAATTGAAGGTTTAAGGGCATCCTTTGCTCAAGCATTGCTGCGGATCTACATATATCGATAACACGGTTTTTGGTTTTTTCTTATACTTTCAGAATCTCCAAATAAATCCGTAAAAGTTTTTCAAAAAATTATAACTTAAAAAAAAAATGAGTGGAGAACGCCCGAAACGCCCCCTCTCAGCATATATGCTGTGGCTGAATGAACATCGGGAACAAATCAAGAAAGATAATCCTGGCAGCAAAGTCACCGACATCGCTAAACGCGGCGGTGAATTATGGCGTGCCATGAAGGATAAATCGGTAAGTTGTGAGAACATACTTATAACAGATTAAAATTAGAATAAAGCGTTCATCCGACTTGTTTTCCGTACGAACCAATTTTTTTTCCCCCCCAGCTGATAACTGTTATTTTAAGACGTAAATTTTTTTCAGCCGAAATAACCGATTTATTTTGCCGTTTATTTTATTCAGCCTCAAAATCGTTATTATGGGCTTTTTATTTGTTGCAGCCGAAATAAACGGCTTTTCGTTTTTTTTCACATGAAGAAGACTTCCTTGGTGGAAGCTTCTACAATATAACCGGTAGGATTTGGACCGGTCAAAGGCCAGTCCTTCTTAGGAAATTTACCGGCTCAATACTGCAGGGTTTTGTTTAAAGTTTCGCAAATAGCTTTTTTTTCAGTCTGTGCTTGCATTTTTCCTTAAAAAACGCCTTAAAAAGAGCTACAATAATTTTATTTTGATTCTTTTTATTTAAAATTTTTTCAAATTTTTATAAGTATATACTTTTAGGATTGGAAAACACAAAACTTGATTTCATTTGATGGTTTTTGCAGGAAAAATTTTTTATTTTACTATAGGTACTTTTGGACGATAAGTTTTTTCCATGTGTACAAGTACACAACATTTTTTTTTATTGGAAAATGAAAATGGCGTCTTAAAGCAACCAATGCTTGGCATAGGTTCTCTCCAAGTGACGTGACATATTTAAACACAAAGAAATAAAATGCATTCTAATTTCATATTTTTACATATGGAAAAATTGACGGATCGATTTGACAGTAACATAGACATGCAAAAAACCTATTGTCTAAAAGTACCATTATCAATCGTTTCATAATATGTTTGCGCGATTCGAAAACATTTATTTTCTTATAAATTTGTTTTTGCAACGGACTGAAATTTAGCCTAAATGTGATAAACGTTAAATTTCGGCTTAAATGCATTTTAGCGACCTCTAAACGTCTATGAAAAATAAATTTGAGATCATGCACAAATTTTTCGTTTAAGACCCCGTCGCACAGTGCTTCGATCCTATACATTCGATGGACAAAAAAAGAAAGAAGTGTCGTAGGGCAATGAAATTTAGCACAAGTCCCTAATATGATTTTATTAAGAAATATCAAAGTTTCAGAAAAATTGACCCCTCCCACCACCCACCGAACATACCCTCCCAAAGTTATTTTCGGCTATAAAAATGGGTCTATGCTACAAATTTCATTAAAATTGGGGGAAGAGCATATATATATATATATATATATATATATATATATATATATATGCGATCTTATCAAAAAATAATATTTCATTGATATTGACCCCTCCCCCTCCAATAATTACTTAAGATTTTTATTTCTGTTTTCACGTTCGCGTCTTACGTCTTTCCGCAGACAGTTCTGTTATAAAAAGCGAAAGATAGAGCAAAGATTTAAGACGCGAACGTGAAAATAGAAACAAAAATCTAACGTATTTAATGGACGGTCCCTAAGATTGGTATGTATCTAAAATTGTAAAATTTCACAACATTCATGTTTAAACGATATGTCGGGTTCAACACCATATAAGCTTTTAGTATACATCTTATGTAAGTATGTATATAAAGATAATGCCAGGGTGTTTTTGTGCAGTGTAAATCTTGATCTTTCGAGTTGTTGCTCCGAATTATGTTCAATAATATACAACGAAGGTAAAGACTTATAAATGCATGCATATTTCTTAAATATTCAACTGCATACCTTTTGTCCGAATTTAAAAATGTTTACTTACAAGGAAAACTTTAGTATAAATCATGAAAATACACATTTCTTAAATCGTTCCTTTTCTTTATTTATTAGTTCGATAGAAGTCTGATTTTTCATTACTAATTAGACAAATTTATAAGGCATTAAAAATAGGAATTAAAAAAATGCCCTTTTTCCGTATTTTTTTAATATATTTTTTTTTTTTGACTCCATTAAAGTTTTGTAATATATAATTTTTGTAATTTCCCACCAAAACTGTGCGTTTTTCAATGCAAAAAACAAAATGATATTAAGCCCCTTTGCCTTAAAGTATATTTTTTATTTATTACTTATACAGGGTGTTCCATACTCAATGGATAAAAAAAAGGAGGTGATAGGGGGAAGCCATACAAGCAAAAAATTTTATGGAAAGGGGGGTTCATCTTGCACTCGTAAGGAGCTAGAGGCGCGGAAAGAATTCGACTAAATTGGTGAGCATACTTTTAGGCGGATGTGTAAAACTAAAACACTATTCAGAAATTTTTAAATTTCTTAGATTTTTCTTTTTCTCATGCTGCCTAAAAGTGTGCTCAATAAATTTGATTAAAATAACTTTTCTGGGAGTCAAAAATACAAAATAATTATTTTCAAACCTTAGTTTTGCATTGATTGTGAAACTTTTTTTTTAGCAACCATGGTATCAAATTGAGGAGAAAAACTCAAAGTTTTCGAAAAGGGTAAAAAAAAGAGGCTCGATCGTATTTCTTTTGAATTAAATCACTTTAAAAGCAAAAAATTACACTATTTTAGGCTTAGATGGTAGTACCAGAGAAAGCGGAGTTAAATTATTTAAAATCGTAGTATGCAGTGTTAACGGAAAATCGCCAAGCTTTTCATATCATATGTGATTTTGAATTTACGGCCTGTAAGTGAGGAGCACCAGTGAAAAAACCAAAATATTGTTTTTTGCATTTAACTCCTCAGGGGTGCATTTGGGACCCCGCCGTTGCCATACGATTTTTGGTCCATCTGGATCCTCCCCCCTATCACCTCCTTTTTTTTTGATCTATTGAGTATGGAACACCCTGTATATTTAAAAAATTTAAAAATTAAATTTGAACCCATTTCACAAAAAAATAAATGTTTGACATTATTTTTAGTAAATTGACTTGAGCGAATTTTTTTGTATTAAAGCAGTTTCGTCTTAAGGTAGAAACACTCACGCACTGCGGCGCACTGCGTGGCATGGCATAGCATAGAGAAAATTTTAAGTAAACAGTGAAGCATAGCTATAAACTGTTTGTTTCATATTTTAATTTGCTCTATTTTATTTATGCTTTTGCAAAGCTGATGTTTTCCCCTATAAGAAACAAATAATAATTGAAATTACCTTGAACTGGGAGCTTTGCGAGTATTCATTTTTTTATTTTTTTTATTTATTATTTATTTATTTTATTTATTAATAAAATTAAATGCAATTTTCCAAACAATAGCAATACTACAGCTGTCAAATTAGCACAGAAATCTAAATTCTATAGAACGCTATGCCATGCTATGCTATGCTAATTTATGACTGTTCGCTTTCATACATTTTCATGTCTTTTGATTTCTATGTGACAGATGGCACTGCGGCGCAGTGCGTGAGTGTTTCTACCTTTAGTTGAGCACCCCATAGTGGTGATCTTAACAATCAAACCATAAATAATTCTTTATAATTATATTAGTTATTGTATTATCTTTCCGAAAAAATATATTTCACCAATATATTAAAACCATTTTATTATTTGTCTATGGAACGAAGCACTGTGCGTCGTCTTAAAAATTTAACACTTTCTTCACGTCTGAAACGCCCTAAAGAAACATAGGGTGACTAATTGCCAATGAAACAAATAATCTAGAAAAAATATTTTAAAACTTTAGACTGAGAAATTATTTTCTTCACTGCATTCTCGTTTTTGTGCCACTTTCTGTTTATTTTTCAAAACTTTTGGAATACTTGGAAGAATGCAAGTGCCTTGTTGATGCTCTCAGTTCTTATGTATATATTCGTGTAGCGGTAGACATCCCTATATACAGTCGAAACTCTCCATAACGAATTTCATCGAACCGGAAAAAATTCGTTATATGGAGGCACTCAAAATGTAGCGGAAAAGCCCTCAGAAGTTTCGCAATAGACAGAAATTCGTTATAGAGGAGTTCGTTATAGAGAGTTTCGACTGTGCCTATGTAATACAGTGCAAATGTAGGAAATAGGCAGAGCAATTTGTTTCTAAAAAGACTTCGTTTTTATTTCGGCTCGTTTTTTTTTTTTCATACTTTATTGCATAGAAGGACGAACAAACAACAAAATATGTTAATCAACTGTTGCATACTGTAAAACGCTCAAAGTAAATTGTACTAATATTCTCGAAATGAGTATTCGAAATAATATTTGAAAATCATGCGAATTAAAAAAATTAAATGAACTGTTATTTTATTTTTCATTTTGAAAGGAATGGGAACAAAAAGCGATTAAAATGAAGGAGGAATACAACAAAGCTGTCAAGGAGTATGAAGCAAATGGCGGTACAGATACCGGCGCTGGCAAGAAACGCAAAGGCAAAGGCGCCAAGCCAGCAAAGAAGGCAAAGAAAAAAGATACCTCCGAGGAAGAAGAAGAGGAAGAGAGCGAGTAAATGCAAAATGCTGAAAATTCTCGCTATGCTGTGTTCATTTAGAACATTTAGCTCTAAATGCTACTCTAAATATACATTTAGCTATAAAAACAAAAACAAAAATAAAAAAAAAAAACGAAACAAAAAACCAAAAAACAAAACAAATACAAAAACATAAAAAAATAAACCTTCAACCTAAATGCAAGTAAATGCTGTATTTTATCTTGCCATTTAGGAAAAACTTTGAACCATATATTCCCCGAAAATTATGCTTAATCAAAATGAAAGTGAAAGTCTTGTTGGCATGACTCTGAAACGTTTTATGTCCCGATCCCCAGGACCGCACCGCCCTGTCCCGCCCGTATGCTTTGCGTTGCATTCAGTAGTTCTTTGTTTTTATGGACCTCTCGAAAAGAAACAAGAACCGCTGATGGTCATGTCCTTGGGTATGCGTGTGCGTTTTCAAAGTCATTTTTCCTTTCGATATTCCATCAAAAAGTATTGGACCATTTTGAATGAAAAGCAAAGCACATTACATTATGACTACATTTGTTTTTAAATGTACCTTTATTAGAGGCGGCATTTTGGACGCTCGCTCTGCGAAAACCATGAAGAAAATGAAATTTCAAAACTCCTAAATGTACATTTAGAACTATGCATGAACACAGCATTATATTCTTTAAAAAATCGACGCCGTCGAGAAAAAAAAGAACGACAAACTTAAAAAATAAGTAAAAAAAAAAAAAAATAAACAAATGAAAGAAAAATAAAACAAGAAATATTAAAATTAATAAAATTAAAATTTTTTATTAATTATAATAAGTATATAAGGAGCAGGAGTTTAAATGTTTTTCTGTCGTGGTGTGAAAAGACGGCTTCTTTACGTCGGAAACCGCAGCAACCAACCACAGAAAAAGAAACTAATATATAAAAAGTAAAAAATTCATAGCTTATAAAAGCCCAAAAAAAAATATATAAAGAAAAACGTGAAAGAAATACGCATAATATTAAAAGAACAAAAAACAAAAAAAGAAAAAAAGTAATATCTACTATTTCCAATTTTATGTAGACAAAGCACTTAAGTAGTAAGATTTTAAGCGTTAATAAACATTTTTTCGTTTTTTGCTTTACTACTTTTAATAAGTTATCGCTATAAGTTTGTCGGTATAGTTTCAGTTATTCTTCTGTTTTTGTAAGCAGGTTTCTTTTGTACGCTATTCGATTTTAGATTTGTAATTTTCCTTCTTGAATACTGTTCCTTTTTAATTTTAAGCATTTCTTTAACTGGAATAAAATCATAAAAACAATTTTAAAAAACTTTTTTAAATACAATCGTTTATTATTATGTTTTCTTCATTTTTTTTCATTCATTATTTGACTTTACAATCTTTTTTACATTTTTTAAAATTTTCTTTTTCATTCAAAGAAAAAATTTATTCCAACAAAGCTTACAATATACAAATTCTCAAATATGATGTATATTTTACTAAGACACATTCTGATATACACACATACATACATATACATACTTTAATTCAAGTAAATTTTCAAAAAAATAAACAAACAAAAATAAAATAAATTTTTTGAAAATTGAAATTTTTAATCAATGTGCATGTGTAAAATATTTAATTAAAAAAAGTTTACAATCGAATCTTACAAAAGACGAAGCAAAAAATTATGCAAAGTATATAAGGATAACGAAAATTACAACAAACAAAAAATAAAGGAATAAATATATAAAGCAAATGAATGTTTAATCGTGCGAAGCAACCATTTTTTTTAAAATCCGATGGTATTTTATGCCTCTTTTTTTCTGCAATATTGCAGAGCGTATATTTCGAAAAAGAGCAACCAAAATATTAAAAATAAAAGGAAATGAAATGAAAAAAGGAAAATTATTTAATATTTAATTGCATTGTATCTGTATTTGTAGTTTTGAATGAAAACAAAAAGGACAAAATATGTTGAAAAATAAAAAGAATTGTATAAAAACCCCAATTACTCTTTAACGAAAATCACTTCAGGTGTGCAAAAAAAATTTTTTTTTTTTATTTCGTTTAAATATTTTCACCAATATTTTGCGAATAAAACTGCCGAAAGGTCAAGAGAACGACGATTAGACGTTAACATATTCTATTTGAAAATAAAAATATAAACTTTAAAACAAGTGTTCTCTAAATGCAACCGTGTATTAATGGTTTTCCTCCAAATAATAGTGCTTTAAATAATGGGTAACTCGGTAATGGTGTACTCGTTCGATATACGCTATTTACACGTTAATAGCTTGTTCGCACGGCGTTGTGTGCAATCTTGCTTCGTTCCAGTGATGCCAACATAGATATTTGTGCACATTCTGTTGCTATCAGCTGGCAGCACTGCTTTGTTTGACTGTTAGTTTTTGTTTATTATCGTGAGCAAAAAATTTGGTTGTTGAGGAATGGAGATAAAGTGTATATTAATTGTTATGCATAATATATTTTTAAAGAATGCATCTTTTTACCCGGGTTTGTTTATTTTTCTTTCTATGCTGTCATTTATTTCCCACAATTTCCAAAAATTTTCGATAACAAGCAGGGTTGATATCAAATATAACTTTCTTCGCTACTTACTTGAAACTGAAGCAAGTATAGATAGTGCTTCGGGCTGTCAAAATTTTGTATGGCGAAGCGCGGACTTCGCAGCTTGCTTCGCCTGCGAAGCGAGAATGGAGGCCGAAGCACTTGCTACACAACGCCGCGAGAACAAGCTATAAGACATTTCGAGAATGAAACTAATTTTCAATGGTCGGGACGCAGGGTGAAGAGAGAAAAACGCTCCCATACCACATCCCTGCGCGTCCCGAGTCATCAAAAAGTGTGTTTCACTATCGATATGTCTTAACGTGTATATAGCGTAATACTGTCTTAGAAATTGCTGACATACCTAAAAGAACTTAATAATTTATATCATCAATAATGAATATTAATTATATTCGTAAATTCATTTAGAATTGCACAATTTGTCGTCAGATATAAACCAAATTCATTCGATTTATCGACTATGCACATGTACATTAGGAGCCAACAAATATCGATAGCAAAGATAACTGTCCTATCGATTGTTTGCCGGCAACACAGCTTCGAGAAATGACAACAACACCAATCAGCCAATTTCGTTCAATATCGTTCGTTCGCTTTCAGTACAGTACAGTCGAGTATATCCGTTGAATTGTGAAGTTGATTTGTGTCGTGTGGCAGTTTGCAATTTTTTGAATTAAAATTGTGCAATTTTATAATAGGAAGAGAAGGTAAGAAAAGTGAATATTATGAGAAATTATTAGAAATGTAAGCGGGGCATTCTTAACTTTCGAAAGTTATTTCGCTTCGTGCCATTTTATGTAAAACGACGCCGAAGACTTCGTGCATCATGTCGGCATGAAATTTTGGCGCCATTTTTTTGTTATACACGCCACATTTTGCTTTTTTAAGAATTGGAGCAAACTCTTTCCAAACAATAAAGTTTATGTACTTTCTAGGTAAGTTAGTCTGGTCATATAAATATATGTATATATATATATATTTTTTTTTTTTTTTCTTTAAAGAGTTGGGAGAATTCGTCTTTTTTTCTTGCAATTCCAAGCGCGACTCCATTTTCCAGAAGAGGTGTGTTGTTGCTTTTTATAGTTCCGCTTTCCGTAATTAAGACAAAAGAGCTTAAGTGCGATTTACATTTTCAGATAGCTTTCATGTTGGGTTATTTAACCACAAAATTATGGAATATGAATTCTTCCATACAAATTTCAAATTCAGCCAGAAAACAATTGAGAAAAATGCTGAAATAAGATTTTTAACTTCAGAAATACATACATCGAATATACCGAATGCGTGGTATACATCCTCTTATATTGCGGTCCAAGATTTTTGGATTGCGATCCAAGTGGAAAAATTTTTGTTCAATGCTTCAAAACGTAATAAAAACGTAAATAAACCAACTTGAGGAACTCGTATACAGCACGATTCTAAATATTTCCGGGGAAGTTTTCGTTGCGAATTTGAAAAAATCTCCCATTCTTAGTAGGCACACTGGGAAGGGAATATAAAGAGAGCAAGAATTTAGAACATTTTTATGTAAATTTCATGACATTTTTCTTTAATTGATCAATAGAAGACTTCCATTTTTCCCGTGAAAGAATTTCTAGGGGAAAAATTTCCGGGGAATATTCATTTAGAATACAGGGCTGATACAATTTAATGAAGGTGGGGAAAAAATTTCTCATCCGCAGAACAAATTGCCAAAAGATGCTCTTAAGCTTCTAGTATAATCTATAATAAAGAACTTATGAGAAAACCAATTGCGAATTTTGCTCTCTATATTGATGTATTTGATATAGACTTCTTTTGTTGTAGTGTGAAGTCTGTAGACTTCATACCATATTGTCTGTCAGTGCGATTAGTTCGATTTGGTTTGATAGTTCGAATTGCTCTATTTCTAGCCTTGTCTAGATCTACGTATTTTTATTTTTTTTTTTTGGCCATATTAGTTAAAAATTTCAAATCATTGCAAATCAAAAAACTACCTATTTTGTTTAAATGAATTTAATAGTTAATGCCAAGGCGTCACCAACAACCCGTCGAATGGGTTTGACTCATAAAACGTGACTTTCACTGCTCCGTATGTGAAGCATCATTTACAAGCGCATGTTTCCAAAATTCACATTTCTCAATGGATTGATGTAACCGTCTTTTCGACGTTTTTTTTCCCCCTTTCCTCTCTCCCTTTTTCGGGGAATATGTCAACAGAAATATGTGTACCATTTTTCGCTTTGTTGCACTGCACTATCCCTTATGTAAGTTGATATCTGTGTGTATGTGTGTGTGTGGCTCAAACGTTGGGTTCATATTTTTATCCCAGTACTCGCTCGTGTATTCTTTCGTAAAAATTTTCTGTATTGCCTTCAACGTTCGCAAAAATAACTTAATGATACGTTATTGCTCTCTGCAACTAACCACCAAGAAAAAGCAAAAACACGAAAAGACAAAAAAATAAAAAATAAAAAAAAACATTAAACAAAAATAAAATGAAATAAGTAAAAAAAAAAAAAAAAAAAAAAAAAAAACGCAAAGCCGTTTGTGATAACGACATAAAATGATGCACTGGGAAAAAATAAATGTTAATCCCAAATAGCTCGGATCCATTTGCTCACCTCGGCCACGCACATTTAACAGCCATTTTCTGCTGAGTTGAACGCAGAGGCTTCTTATTTCTTTATTCGATATTCTTTGTTCTGTGTTCTGTATATTCTGTATTTTGCCTTCTGCGTTTTGTAAGGCACTTCTTACCTAACGGCCCAGCGGAAAGTCGCCTCGATTCGAGTCAGTCATTTATGCCTTGTTTGTCGTTGTTCCTAGCATCTACCTACTTGCTTTCCGAAACCGATACAAAATATATGCAACGTCGTTCTTTCGCATGCTCTCTACGGTCCTTTTCATGCTTTCGATTCGAAACATTCATTCCTCCTGGCTTCGGTATGGTATACTCTATACTCTGAATAAACTCCGCTTTACTGTACTGCGTGGTACTGTGTGCGGTGCGGCGCGGCGTGGTGCGGTGCAACCCTCTTCATAGCTCTTGTTTGTTGGCTTGCTTTTTGTACTGCTCTGCTTGGTTGCCTTTTTTTCCTTTCCATCTGCTGCTTCTTCTGGTCGTTATTATTCGCTCAGAGTATTGTGTATAGCATGCGTTCGTTCGCTCGTTTCATAGTGGCGCGTTTCTTCTACGTACATTTGCTCGTTCGTATATAGTTTCCTGTGTATACTGTGAATGCTTCACTGTCTGCCTGCTTGCCAGCGGACTGATTGCCTTGCTTTGCTTTGCCTTGCCTGGCCTGGCCTTTCTTTTCTTTGCCTTGACTGGCTGGCTTGACTGCTTGCCGCTGCTGCTGCCGCTGCTGCTGCTGTTGTTACTGCATTCAGTTCAGAAAATTCATTTTTGCTTGTACAGTCGAAAATAAGGATTCTAAGCAAAAGGTTGGTGTGTTCCAAAATAATTTCCTCATTGCAAAAAAGCAAAAAAGAAAAACTCATTGAATATCTTGAAAATTTTATAAAGAATAAAAACAACTTTCTCGTGTTATAAAAATAAGACATTTTAATTGAATTTTCGTAGAAACGATCGGAAACATTTACACAAATACTAAGCGAAGATATTTTGGCGCCTTTTTCGATCTTGTGTGCATTTATTCAGATATACATATATCATACTTTGAGCAATAATATAAAATTTCCATTAATTTTTTTTCTTTTCCGTATTCTTTTCAGATTCTCATTTAAATTGGATTTATTCGCAATTGTGCAAAGTTTTTTATCTTAAAACAGAACGAAAAATGTCAGACAAACCAAAGCGTCCTCTATCTGCATACATGATCTGGCTGAACAGTGCTCGTGAACAAATCAAGCGAGAGAATCCTGGCATCAAAGTCACAGAAGTCGCTAAGAAAGGCGGTGAACTTTGGCGATCGATGAAGGACAAATCTGTAAGTTAACCAAAGTTAGGAACCCAATTAATGTTAGGTACGAAACGCGTCCCCTTCAAATGTAGATTAAAATATAGTCGGGGCGTCCTTACAGTGACATGTTTAAAATTGAATACAAACCAGCAAGGAAAAAAAACAATAAGAGAGAAAAAACACTCAGTTCTCTAAAGATAAAAAGAAGAGATAATAATACCCCAACAAAGGATGTCAATTTGGAGCTGGAGCTGGAGAAAGGAATTCGAGGAGTTATAGGATATTTTACATTTGAATATTGGTCGTTAAACGCTGTTCGAGGCATTGCCGCCATCTTGATGGTATTTCAACGCTTGAATTAGGACTTCTCGAATTATTGTTATTTACTTTTTTAACTCATTGTAGATTTTGTCCAATGAACTATCAGCCCGATTCTGAATATTCCCGGGCAACGAATTTCCGGGGAATTTACTTTCTCGAGACTATAATTCTCCTTTTTTGAAATAGATAGGATAAGGAAAATTATGGGTATGGATCAAAACCCATTCCCCATAAAATTTCTTCCCCCAAAATATTTAAGAAAGACGAAGTTTACTCTCGATAAAAGTAAATTCCCCGCGAATATTCAGAATCGGGCTGTATATTAACTGTATACGGCAACATATTGATTCGGTCGGCTATCAATATATTTAGTATGTTTATATTTACTCTTAAAGTTCTTATTTTATACCTTAGAGGCATTTTCATGAGGCACGCCGATAATCAAAACAGACAAAACTGATATAACGAAGCTTTATAAATCGATTTTTACGAGGTCGTATTGCTCGGTGGATGAGCATATTTTGTTCATGTGATTTAAAAGGGGGGAAAAAATTTCAAGAGAAGATAAAATATCGATTGTCGATGGTCTGTGATCTCCCCTTTGTTGGACTCTAATGGGGAAGTATACACTACGTTTACAAAAGTAAATGTCCATAACGATAGAATTTATTTATACAATGTATATCAATAATGGCTCGAATGCCTTTTTCGAATTTGACATTTGCAATTAGTGTTTTATTTTATACTTATATTTTGGTTTTTATTGAAACTTTACAGGAATGGGAAGCTAAAGCAGCGCGCGCCAAGGAAGATTACGAAGAAGCCGTAAGGCAATTCGAAGCGAACGGTGGAAGTACGGCGAATGGTGGTGGAAAGAAACGCGGTAAGGCCGGCAAGAAGACTGCAAAGAAGAGCAAAAAAGCAGCATCTGATGATGATGAGGATGAAGAAAGCGAATAAGAACAAACCGTGGCTATTGCATAGAGTTTGTGTGTACGTACACAACAAATGCAAATTCGTTCATTCTACTTAATTTAAGGCGACTTTTAGTTTTATTATAATTTTTTCTTTTCTTTTTTTTTTTTTTTTTTGATATACTTAATTATTTTACTTATTAACTATTGCACTTGAAAACTGCACTATCGCCACCGCCGCCATCAATTTTATACAACAACAACAAAAATAGAGTCAGTAAAGAAAAAAAGAGAAAAGAATGAGAAAGATAAAGAGAAAGAAAACATCAAAAAACAAACAAAACAAAAAAGAGGAAAAAATCTTACAAGATTTCTCGTTAGGATCCTCTTACTCCTTGTGGAGCGTAGGGCCAGTTTAAAGGCTTCTGTATTTCTTATATTTGAGATTACTGCTGGCATAGAACAAACTTCCATAAATTTCATTTGTTTATAAATAAAATTGTAAAAAGAAACGAAAATGAATGCATTTACGAGGTCTCTAACGGATCACAGAAGATAAGGAGAAATGGAGAGAGAGAGCAAGAGAGAGAGAACGAACTAAATATCGAAAAACTATTTCGTTTTATTTATCGAATTCAAAAGTTAAGGAAATTCTAGGCTGACAGCTTAAAAAAAATAAAAGAAACCTATTTCCAAAAAAAAAAAAAACGAGAAGGAACAGGAACTCAGCGCTAAATGAGGATCCTTTGTATCAGCCATCGGCGGAAATGTTCGTTTTAAATATATGTATATTTCTCTTTGCTCTCTGTCGCATCGATCTTATATATTTTCATTTGTTCATTGTATCGAGATATTTTTCACTTTTGTCATAGCTCAAATGTTTAAAAATTTTTTCTTTTGTTTTATATTAAATAAATGTATGTAGACTTCAAAGCATTTAAAGGAAAACAAGATTTAAGTTATTTGTGCGGCTTGGATTTAAAAAATACATAAATGTATTCACTGATCTATTGAAGCATCTTCAACGTAAAAGCGAAAAGAAAGAATGAGGAAAAGAAAACAAAAGTAAAACCACAAAAAAAAAAAAAATACAAAATAAAAAATAAAAAATAAAAAAGGACTAAAGAAACCAACTCCACAAACGAAGCGAAATTCAAGAAAGTACAAAAATAAGAAAATTTTGATTCACGCCAAAACGTGAGACACTTAGTTAACTCAGGATAACTTTTTCTTTTTTTATGAAAGTAATTATTATTGCACAGAAGTGTGTCTTGAGTATTTTCATCACTTGAGGAAAGGCGTAATAAAGGCATTGAATTATATAAAACGTAAAACATTTTTACAAATAAACAATGCATTTACATAATTAAAGATTTTCTGTGTACATTCGAATATATATAAAAATAAATGGTTTAAAGTAAAGTTGAAAAGAGAGTATTTTATTTTAAATTATTCATTTAATTTGACGGTGATGACAGTATGTGTTGCATAATTTATATAACATTCCTCCGAAATATGCAATCTCCTTGGTCCCCCGATGCAGCCTACTGGACAAATTTTATACATATACAATGAACTCTTGAAAACTCAAACAATTTTTTTCACCATTGACTATTCTAAAACTCGAACAAAGTTGGATGGCTCTATAACTCGAAAAAAATTTTATTCTTGTTTTATGTATTAAAACACAAAATAAAATACGTTCGTTGACATGTGACCATCCCTATGTACACATGCTCATGTAATTTGCCCCTCTTTCTCTTATTTTGTTTTGGTTTGATTAAGCATTCACCGTTAATTTTGCAAAAAGAGCAGTGCGAAGCCATTCAATGATATCGTTACCTTAATGTAGAAAGGCCCCAACTAACATTCGGGCCTATTACGGTTGTCGCCGCTATCGTCGTCGACGACTTAGCAACGAAGTCGTCGTCGCCGTCGCTTCGCCCCTTAATAGCTATTACGGTACTAGTTCGAGACGACGACGACGAATTTTAAATGAAATTGGTAGCACTTTTATTTTTTATTCGGAAAATGGAACCAATCTTATGAAAATTTGTTTGTGTGACTAGTTTTAAGAGTAAAAAAAATTTTGACAGCTCAAGCAAAATTTAAAGAAATTCAAGTTATTACCAGAGGAGAATTTTAAGACAAAGATTGGATATTTTAAGTTTGCATGGGAGGACAAGGTGAATTCATTTTTGACGAAATGACTTCCCATTCTTCCTTAAAATTGCTAGGAATAGTTCCTTTTCGCTAACCTCTTGCCATACTTGGGTTATTTTCAAGCTGGCTCACTATTGAGTGAAATTAGTTTTCATTTTATTACTTTTATCGCACTGCTCGCCTGCTAGTCGTCATCTAAAAAAATAGCGACAGAAAACGACAAGAAGCGACTCTCGCGGCGACTACGAAAATAGGTATTTAGCGACGACGACGACAATATTGCGTGACGTCTTAGCGACTGGACGACGAACAATTTACGATTGCGTCGACGGTCGACAATTGTTGCGACTGTCTAATACGAATCTGTCGCTTCGTCTATTTTTTGCGTCGACGCACAGTGTCGGATTTCGCTTTCGCTAGCGTCACTTAATTCTGTATCTTTGGTAAAAATTGACTTAGAGAAACAAAATTTGGACCAAGTAATATCTAAATAGTGGGCTATACGTAGGTTTTTTTTTTATGCTGCGCAGTATACAGGCTATGTTACAGGGTGTCAAAGTTACCGAATTTTCATAATTTTCCATATTTTTGGGAAAAATTAGAAGTTTTTGTAAGTTTTGAAGACCGTCAATTTTCAAAAGTGTATAATAGGTAGGTAGGTTGAAGTGGCTGCCACTTAGGCCGTTAATCGGCCCATTGTGATACCAAGGAGGTTTTCTTGTGTTTGTGTGAGTGTATGTATTTTTATGTAGTGTGCCCCTAATATGCGATTTGTGAAAAACCAGTGCTAGGCTTGGAACATTACACTCCGTTTCGCCTGTGCCGGGAATCGAACCTCGGACCCTGGGATCAAGAGCATAGCACGCATCCCCTACGCTATCCCAGAGCCACCAAGTGTATAATAGGTAATACGACAAATTTTTAAGAGAACTTAGGTTTTTAAATTAAATATTAGGGGCGATTAAGATGGAAAAATCTAATATTTACAACTTTTTGGATTTTAGGGACCGTTTTTGTATGTAAAATTTTTGTCTATCTCGTTTATTTTATTTTTTTTAGTAATCCTTATAGAATTTCCTTCATTTTGGTACCAAAAATGTTTTTATTTTATTTACTCTCGCGTGAAAAAAAATTTTTCACAGAAAAACTCGACTGGCGCTCACTGAATAGTGCGAGCAGAGTAGCGTAAAATCGTCTGTTTAAAACTTTTGTACACTTCAACAATCTTTTTCCTATACAAGTTCGTTGTTTATTGTTTTTTAAAACCTTTTTATTAGTTCTTATTTGAAGTTCCTTCATTTTGATACTAAATATACTTTATTTATGTTAAGGTGAATGCAAAAAGCACCGAAAACTTTTCTCTGTCGTTTCAGAGAGAAAGAAGTAAAATCGATTATGAAAACAAGAAATAACGAAGTGTTTTATTATATATAATATATATAAAATATTAATGAAATAAGATTGTTTTCCTAGTCAGTATCTGATGAACTATATGACGAGCAGTCAATTTTGCTGTCCGATTCATTAATATCGAGCAGTTTCAATGCCCCGATTCTGAATATTCCTGGGGAACGAATTCCCGTCGAATTTACTTTTCTCGAGACCAAAAGTCTCCTTTTTTCAAATAGATTGGGTTATGAAAATAATGGATATGGGTCAAATACCCATTCCCCATTAAATTTCTTCCGCCAAATATTTAAAAAATAAGAACCTTACTCTCGACAAAAGTAATTTTGCCGCGAATATTCAGAATCGGGCTGATAATGTCTAGTTTAGAATGTAAGTTTAAACACCAGAACCGATTAATATAGCACATTATAAATTAACTTATATAATGACATTTATGTTTTAAAGTTCAGTAGTGGATAAAAAATTTGGTGGCACTGAAAAATAATTCATTTTCAAAGGGGGAAGTTAAAAGATATAAGCTGGATTATCTCTGATATAGGGTATCAATTATGACTTGCATAATTTTACCATCGAAGATGATCAATTTCCATCATATATTACTATATATGTCACTCTCATAGATTTTGGGCGGGACATTTCGCGCCAGTTAGAAAGAGATGTTACTCGGCAGGCAAAAAAAGAGCGAGAGAGAAATACTTTTGGTGAGTAACTAAGTGAAAAATGCTCATTTTGGTGGGTACCCAAGACCGTGGTGGGTACCCAAGACCGTGTTGAAAAGAGCCAAAATAGAAACGGCTCCTGAGTGACATATATAGTTATATATGATTTCCATGATATTTTACTGTGCATTGTGCGCCTGTGTTGTCCTTAGTTTTCTTGTGAATCGATAAGCAGGGGCCAGGACTGGATAACAGGATGGACGACGTAGGCCATAGCCTAGGGGGCCCCCGTAAAGTGTAATATCAATTAATAATTATAATGAATTGGAAAATTTTTTTGCCTTAGCTAATTTTCAATAGTAGCTATGTACATATCGAGCCATAACTGCCAAATTGACGTAAGTCAAAAATAACAAATTTTGTTTGGAAACGTTTTTCTGAACTTGTTTGCTTTGACTGAAATACAAATTGTAAAAACTTATCCAGCATTATCTCCGTACTTACTGAGCTTATCGTTGTTATATAATATTTTACTAGGCGATGAGTTTCAGGCTGTAGAACATATCGAACATATGTAGAACTTCGAAAAATATGTCGCTTACGTCAATTTGGCGGTTATGGCTCGATAAATGTATTGACGAATAGTATCAATAGTGGTTTTGCGTACGCGAATAGAAAACTGATTCTTTACTCCCAGGGAAAATAATTTATTTAATTTATTATTAAAATTTTTTTTTTTTTAAAGGGGTCCCCAACCTTAATGCGGCCATGGCAACGAGGCTACTTAAATTAACAATAGCAGTTTAGGATTCCTCTTCAAACACGAGCAGACATGATGAGATGTATTGTTGCTAAGATTATTTTTTTGTCAGCATTACCTAGACCTAGTTAGCAAACAGATTTAAGGCCGACATAAGTATCCTCTTACTCTGTAATAAAAAATATGAACAAAAATCCGATTATTTTATGGAAGCATTTGTATATTTTGATACATTTTTGATAATGAAAATTTTCATGAGTCTGTTCGAGATTAGTGGACAATTTGAAATCGTTCAAGCAAATCATGAACAGCCCTTTGAATATTCGGTTTATTTAAAATTGAGTAGACAACATGCCTTACATACATACATATGTATACATTTAAGTGAAAGCAGTAAAATTGAATGTGTAAACTAAGCGTTTGTCAATACCGAAGAACTCAAGGATGAGTCGCATAGCTTCGGTGAACACGTTCGCATTTTCAGCGTTAAATGATAGACCTCTTGTTTTGGTAACATATGCATCAACGGCACCGAAACCGCCCAATTGATCTTTAGGAACGATACCCGTTAACAGCGAAAGTTTACCCCAAACCTCAATAACAAGTCCACAGAATGTACGCCATGCTACAACCACCTGTCCGAGATGCTTCTGGATTCTAGCTGAATCCTTGCTAATCGAATGGATCTCATGCCAGTGTGCTTGCACTCGTACGATCAGTTCGGCCAATTTATTCGTATTCAACTCGCTGGGATTCTCCAAAATGATGCGAATTTGCTTTGCACCGTCAGCAATTGCATTCAATTTCGCATAGCTGCTACTATCGACATCGAAGGCACCTCTCAATTCGATGGCAGCACTTTCTAGGGCGATCAAACACTGGCTCAGGAATACCCTCAACAATGATGTGTATTGAAGCTGGAAAGCGCCAGCTAAAATTCCTTTGCAGCCTTCCGCTTTCGAACACGGTGCAATATTTAGTATCGATAGTCCGCCAGATAATCCACCGGTTAAACCAGATGCACCACCAGGTAATCCACCGGGTAGTCCACCGGGTAATCCACCGGGTAATCCACCGGGTAATCCACCGGGTAATCCACCGGGTAATCCGCCAGGTAATCCGCCAGGAAGTCCACCGGGTAGACCACCAGGTAGTCCGCCGGGTAGACCACCAGGCAGTCCACCAGGCAATCCGGGTAGTCCACCAGGCAATCCTCCGGGCAGTCCACCAGGCAATCCGGGTAGTCCACCAGGCAATCCTCCGGGTAGTCCACCAGGCAATCCGGGTAGTCCACCAGGCAAGCCGCCACCGCCTAATGCACCACCCAAACCGCCAGCTAAGCCTCCTGCTCCACCAGACCCTCCACCGGGTAGCGGTAACTCACCAAGGAATGCTGCAGCATTGTACTAAATAGAATAAAAAAAAAATATATATATTTTTTTCAATTAGTTGAATTTCCCACATCCACATCCTTCGGGCGCGTTTCACACGCCATCTTCATCGAGCCTTACCGCATTCAGGAGCGCTGCAAGGCAAATTAACAATTTCTTTCCGTACATCTTGATTAAGCGACTGTATTACTCACGGGTTCGCTTGTTTCTAATTTTCGTCTCCAATCACTGTTCAAAGGAAAACTCGCTTTCCGCGATCCATGGCTTCTTAGCATTGCAGATATAACATTTGACATCCAGTTTAACGAAAATTAAATACAAATTGCATTAATTAATGACAGAATTTTGCATTTAAATTTTGAAAAGATCATTTATCACTATCAGAACTAAGTACTGCACTATATTTCCACTGAGCCTGTTAGTGTTGTATAAGACGCGCTTGACTTGAATTATTTAAATCTCATCATCGACTCACTTCGCTGGTTGATTATTGAAGCCCTCTGCCATTTATTAAAGCTTCTTTGAAATTCAAAACTAAAGCTGAGCTACTTGCATTTGATTAAATTGGATATTGATGTTAATTTTTTAATTGATTCAAATCGCAACCTTATCATCTGAGAATCACGCACTTGTCATCTCGACGCGGGGTGGGGCTTTTTTGTTAAGCTTACCGCCGATTGCGTAATTACACAAGCCCCACAAAAAAATAAAAGTTAAGGTGTAAGACCCAGGGATCTCACATACCTACTGTACGTTTGCGGGGCCGCCGAACCCAAATTTGAAGCCTTTGTGTGTAGCTCCATCGGGTCTAGGATCTGCCCTAACTGCAATAAACCATCCTCTTGTGGAAATTTCGGCCTTCGTTTTTTGAGTTTTTTGAGCGAAACTTAAGCCCGATGGAGCTATATAGACGTCAATTTTGGATTCAGTGACCCCGAAAACATACAGAATGTACATACATACATATATTGAGGCCACTGGGTTTTTTTTTTTTTTTTTTTTTTTTTTTTTTGTGGCGTTGTGTTATCTCTCCACCTATTTTATAATAATTTTGATTTACGAAACACAACCACATATATTTTAATAATTCCCTTGTAAGCCAACGAATCTGAAAAATTTCCTTGAATACTGTCAGGAGGAGCTCGATTTTGTGGGGGATTTTGTCGAACGTGTACCCTGCAGGAAGTACGAGTAGTTAAACTTTAGCGTTTTACTAGTTCTTATTCCACCAGTACTGGTTCCTCTTTATACCCCTGCTTATGTATTATTCTGTAGAAAATTAACATTGCGTGTAGGCTAAAAATCATCACTTGTACACTTGAACTAACGCTTTCGCTTTGCTAGTGCTTGGGGAACCAATTGGGTAAATTGGGTATAGTAAAACACTAGTTCTTTTTGAAAGATTATTCAGCATAATTTGTGGTTTTTTGTTTGTTTATTTTCAATAAAAAGCTTCATCTGTGTAATTGTTAAAGGTAGATTTTATTTTTGATTTCGCTGTATCAACTATTTTTGCAATAACAATATCATGGCAGTTTTTATTACTGACACGAAAAACAATTTTTTCATACAATACAAGTCAGAGCTCTATACGAAACTCTACCCCCGTTTGCACTAGTTCCTTTGTTCTGGTGAAAGTACTAGTTGCCTCTAGGCAACTTACCCAGCGCTTACTGGAGGGATATTGCATTTTTGCGTATGTATGTATGTAACACCCAGAACCAGTCGAGATAGACCATATAGACCAAAATATGTATAGAAATTATCAGCGTCACCAGGATATTTGATTAGGCCATCTGTCTGTCTGTCTATCCGTTCGTGTGTTTGTAAATATACAGTTTTCCTATCCAAGGAGTTGAGCTATAGAAATTAGTATGAACGCCTTCGGGAACATGAGTAAGACCAAGGTCGAGAATGGACCAGATCAGACCGTTTTTAGGGGTACCTCCAGTACTAGGGTCTGTTATGAAATTCACAAAAACTGCTCTAAAACCAAAGTTTTTCAAGATATTTTGATGAGATTTGACATTTTAACATATTCGAAGGCAAATAGTGCGATTTAAAGAAATTGTAAAATTGGGCGTGGCAGAAGGGCGTTTTTCGAAAATTGCCGCCTGCACCCGAAATTGAAATGGTACTTGAACCAAAGTTAGCACGTATGCTTCCTTTGTATCCATAAAAAACATATCTCAGAATTTTCTTGATCGGTCCATTATATACATATGTATATATATATATATATATTAGGTGTAGTAAAAAGAAATCCATTATTTTTCCAATAGATGGCGTTATTTATCTGCATCTCGCGTTGTATAAGTCCGATCGTGTTCCGCTAGGGGGCATTAGAAAGATGACAGTTCCTACTAAAAAAGCTTTTTTGACACTTTTTTGATTGATTGATTCAGTTTTGTTTGAGAGCTTGTCAAAGATGGACATCAGCAAAGAGAAAATTCGCTACATTTTACAGTTTTTCTTCGATAAGGGAGAAAACGCAAGCCAGGCGGCTGAAAATGTGAATAGCGTTTATGGACCTGATACTGTAACAGCCAATCATGCGCAATTTTGGTTTCGTCGATTCCGTTCCGGTAACTTCGATGTCAAGGATGCACCACGCACTGGAAGGCCAATTGTCGAAAATGTCGATAAAATCATGGAAATTATCGAGTCCGACCGTCATGTTAGCACTGTTTCGATTGCAAAAGAGCTAAAGATTGCACAAAAAACAGTTTGGAACCATTTGAATAAGGCTGGATACACAAAGAAGCTCGATGTATGGGTGCCACACGAGTTAGCGCAAAAAAACCTCATAGACCGAATTTCCATCTGCGAATCGCTGCTGAACCGCAACAAAATCGACCCATTTCTGAAGCGGTTGGTGACTGGTGATGAAAAGTGGGTCACTTACGACAACGTCAAGCGAAAACGGTCGTGGTCGAAACACGGTGAACCGGCGGAAACGGTGGCCAAGCCAGGATTGACGGCCAGGAAAGGTTTTGCTGTGTGTTTGGTGGGATTGGCAGGGAATTATCTTCTATGAGCTGCTCCAATACGGCAAAACTCTTAACTCGGAACTCTACTGTCAACAATTGGACCGTCTGAAGGAAGCAATCGCCCATAAGCGGCCAGCTTTGGCCAATAGGAGAGGAATTGTGTTCCATTAGGACAACGCCAGGCCACACACATCGATAGTGACTCGCCAGAAGCTCCGGGAGTTTGGTTGGGAAGTTCTTCTGCATCCACCTTATAGTCCGGACCTGGCACCAAGTGATTACCATCTGTTCCTGTCCATGGCGAACAATTTTGCTGGTGAAACATTCGCTTCAAGAGAGGCTTCTGAAATTCGACTGTCTCAATTTTTTGCTAATAGGAACGAGGGCTTCTATGAGAGAGGCATAATGAAATTACCTTTAAAATAGCAACAAGTTATCGAACAAAACGGCGCATATTTGACCTAAATCGGGTCATTCTAACTATCTTAAATAAAGCCCTCAATTTAATGCAAAAATAATGGATTTCTTTTTACTACACCTAATATGTATTTTTAGAAATATGATAAAATAATAAATATCAGGGTTCGGAAATCCGTTCTTTTCGATTCGTTCGCGAACGAATCGTAATCACACGAACTGAATTTTTATTTCGTCCGTTCTCCGCAGTAGGTATCCATTTTTGTATTTTTTAGGGGTTGAAATTTTCTTCTCAATCTTGAAGAGTTTGCTGTGCACTGGCCGCTGAACAGAGATGAATTAAAACAAGTAAGGGTGTTATAGTCAGGCGAGCCTGACAACAGAATACCCGACACAGACACACGTGTTCAAATAATTTTTAATATCAAGAGGTGTTTAAGGCCATAAGGGGCCCAATACACCGACTTTTGTTAAATTTCTTTATGAAAACTGCCCCTCTGCCACGCCCACTTTTCCAATTTTTTGGAATTCTAATCGGAGGCTTAGATATTCGCTCAAATCCTAAGTTTCATTGAATTATTTGGAAAAAGTCCGATTTTGAGGCAGTTTTGTGACAGACCCTAGTACTGGAGGTACCCTTTATAATGGACCGATCTAGGAAATTTTTTGGGAGGATATTTATGGCTACAAAAGAAGCAGAAGTGCCAACTTTCGTACAAGTTCCATTTGAATTTCGGGTATAGGGGTCAATTTTCGAAAAACGCCCTTCTGCCACGCCCACTTTTAAAATTTTTGGAAATCGTATTACTTGCCTTGAAACATGTTCAAATATCAAATTTCATCAAAATATGTTGAAAAACTTCGATTTTAGAGCAGTTTTTGTGATTTTCGTAACAGACCCCAGTACTGGAGGTACCCCTAAAAATGGTCCGATCGGGTCCATTCTCGAACTCGGACATGGCTAAATCGAATCTCCTGGTGACGCTGATCATTTCTATATACATTTTGTATGGTCTATTTCGACTGGTTATGGGTGTTACACACAACCACACAAACGCAATATACCCTGGACACAGAGTGTGTCGGGTATAAAAATACAACGCACAGGTACCGAAGAATTGTGCTCGTTCATAGGTAAAAATTGTGCTCGCGAATTAAAAACGAACGGTTCGCATAGCGAGCATTTTTCAGTTAGCGAACGGAATTATTCCATTCTCTAAAAAACTCGTTTCCGTTCGTTGGCGAACGAATTGAAAAAATTCAGTTCGCAGGTATGGACTGTGCTCGCGAATAGAAAAACGAATGGATCGCGTTTTTTTAGTACCATGGCACGTCATGCTAGGAGTCACCAGTGAAATTTTCTTGGCCCACGATGACATGTAACCGGTGAATTCACTGTCCAACTTCTGTAAAAATGTCAAACAAAATGTCCTATGAAATCGCATGCGTTCCGGCTCCAGTTACCCTAACTTCACCGATTATGTCAGGGACATTTTCCGTTGGATAATTGCTTGCTGTACATGTTGGGCAGGGATGCCAGACATGCAATCGGGGACATGTCCCCGATTCTGACTTTTTTGTCCCCGCGTCCCCACTAAAGCGGTAGGGCATGTTCATATAATATATAAGTACACTGAAAAAAATTATAGTACCATGTGCTATATTGTGTTAGTGCTAAATGCTATAACCATAGTAGAAAAATGGGAGAGTAGATTTTTGTTAGTGGATCTGCTATATTTTATACGAAACTTTTTTAGCTGCTATTGCTATAATATAGTATAACCCGTGCTACACCACTAGCAGTTTACGCTGCAATTCCTCATAGTTTTTGAGATATGAACATAATATCTACATATATGAAATATAGCTACTCCTTGCTATAGCATTTGGCAAATGGCCTAGCACCAGCGACTGAGAAAAAAGAAAAATTTTATTTTGTGTTTTGACATTTTTATTTATTTATTTTTATTAATTATTATATTTTTTTTTTATCTATGTATTTTTTATTTTAAATCTTCTTTATTTATTTCTCCTTAAATTTTCTCGCCTCCACCGTGCCTCGAACCGCCGACCTCCAGTTTGCTGGGCGAACGTCTTAACCATTACGCTAAACGAACGAATTTAATGTCTTGGTCAAAATGCTCACTTGAGTTTATGGTTGCTCAGGTCTTGGGAAACGTGCTAAAAGAATTTTTTCACTCCAAAAACTTTTTGAAAATGAACCCATTACAAAAAAAAAAAAAAAATAATAAAACCTTAAAAATTTAGGGGAAAATTTTTGTCTTCCCAAACAACTAAGGTAGGTAGGTTGGTTGAAGTGGCTGCCACTTCGGCCGTTAATCGGCCCATTGTGATACCATGGAGGTTTTCTTGTGTTTATGTGAGTGTATGTCTTATTATGTAGTGTGCCCCTAATATGCGATTTTTGAAAAACCAGTGCTAGGCTTGGAAACACGCCTGTGCCGGGAATCGAACCTCGGACCCTGGAATCAAGAGCATAGCACGCATCCCCTACGCTATCCCAGAGCCACCAAACAACTAAACTTTGAACAAAAAAAAACCTGTAATTTATAAAAAAAAGTAAAAAAAAAAATTGAGGTAATATTCTCGCTGCCAACATGGATCGAACCACGAACCTCTCGACTGTCGAGTCACAGTTTGCACCACTGAGCTATCGAATCCTTATCGGGCAATTGATCAGAATGCGAAGTTAAAGCAGACAACAGGGAGGAGCAGATATAAGGGAGCATGGCAAAAATGACAGCACATTTCAAGGCATAGCAGAGAGCGAGAGAGAGAGAGTAAACGAGAGCGAATTTGAATAGATCCCCAGCGGCGCACTGCTTAATGGGTTGCGCCGACAAAATGCATTACCGAAAGCATACTTGTAATAGATTATCCTTGCTAATATTGTTTGCAATATTTTTTTAAAATATTGTATTTCCTGCCTTTTAATCAGAGGTGGCGATGGCGCAGTGGAAAGTGCCTGGGCGAGCAGTCGGAAGGCCCGAGTTCAAACCTCCGGGCAGGCAAGAAAAAGTGGACTGTTGAAGTTCGCAAAAATGTGCTCCAATGGATGAGAATAAGAGATTAATAATACAAATAAAAGGGCTTTCGTGGCAAAATTCCTAGGTGTTGGATTTTGGAAGCCTTATTTTTTAATAAAAAAAAAATATATAAAAAAATTTGGCGCCTGCCAGAGTGGGACTCGAACCCAAGCAGTTCGGATTGATGGCCACGCACCCTGCCCACTGAGCCACGACAGGCTTAGATGCAAAGTTTTCTATTGAGGTACAATAATTTAGCAAATGCTCGATAAGTATTCGGCAGCGGAATACTTTTTTGGTTACAAGTAAATAAGTTCGTAAAGGGAGCTGATTACAAAGCGGCCATGCTTATGTAAAAGTAATGAAGCTTGTAATCGATTCTTTCTGGCATACTGACTGCTAAGTATTGGAGATGTATTGGATTCCGTAACGTACATTTGCGCCGCTGGGGAGAGAGATTGAAATGAATATCATTTACTCATTATAGCTGCATATGCTATACAAATAGCCGCAGATGCTTTAAAATCATTCTCCTACAGCTATATTCATTTACTAACAAAATACAGCTATGTTGGCTATGTTTGTTTCAAATCAAGACATTTCGCTAGCTAAAATTCATAAAAAATATAGCAAATGCAGTAATAACACCGTTGCCATAGTTTATAGCAAGCAATTAGTAGTTCTGTTTTTTTAGTGTATATATGACACTCAGGAGCCGTTTCGATTTTGGCTCTTTTTACCATGGTCTTGTGTACACACCACGGTGCACAGTGTTTCGTGAGCGGCCAAAAATATAAAAAATTTATGTCTGAATTTTTAAAAAATTTTGGTTGGTTTCTATTGGAAATATATTGGAATAGAGAAATCCAAATTTTTGTCTAAATATTGTAAGCGGTTTCGTAAGTGCAAGCCGTCAAATTTGACGTTGCTCTTTAAACAGTTTTGAAAATGTTTTACTTGTATGTTTTAATTGATAAGTTTAAAAAATTGCAGTTGCGCCAATTGTGCCTCGACCGTTATGCTTTATATGTCAAAATATACATAAGGCTTTAAAATTTATTTTAAAAAATTGTTTTTGTTGTTTTAATACTAATATTTTATTCCTGAAAGTAAGTACAAAATAATATCAAAAATTCAACTGCCCCCGCTTGCCTCTTCGATATTAATTGACGTTTTCCTCTAGTGGCCCGTACAGTAAAAACAATAGAATTATTCAACGTTTGTCTAGCGAACTCCGGTAAAGGCTGTGCTGTGCGAAAAAACCCAATGGTTTAGTACTTCGATAATAATGTAAAAGGAAAATGTGACAGAAAAGCTGTAATAAAAAATATAAGTTTTTTTAACTCTAATTTTCGAACAAGTGGAAAACTTGCAATCGCTACAAGGAACGGTTTCTTAAAAGATACTCTGAATGGTTCAGTTTGTCTTTTTAAATAAAGATAAGTGTAAGTTAAAAATTAATTGTTTAATTTTGATTAAATTTAAATTTAATTTGGGTTTAATTTAATAAAAATTAATATACAAAATTAAAAAATACATAAACATAGAACATTGTGTACAAAAAAACAAAAATTTGTGCAATATGATTGAAAATTATGTTTTGGTCGATGATATCGCTGATACCATAAGTTCAATTAATAAAGATATGGACGCTTGCCTTTCAGACGATTCAGAAAGTGACAGCTCCGGGAGTGATATATATTAAAATTTAATTGAAATAAAAGTGATTAAATGATTATGTTGCAGAGTTTGTCCATTTGAGTGATATTTTGTTGTTAAAAGTAAAATTTTTTTGCAATTTTTTGTTATTATTTGGTGTTTTTGTTATCATTATATATTTTTTCTTGTGTGGATGAATAATGCAGCTTTTAATTGAAAAATTTAGATATTTTTAAACAAACAAAAAAAAAAAATTACCATTTAAAAGTGCATTTATTTGCGAACATCAGTGATTATTTAAGTAGTTTACGGGCGCAGGTCGTACAATTTTTTTTGTTTATTTTTCACGCATTTTCACTGCATCGCATATTTTGTAAGTCGACGGTTTCATCTAAACTTTTGATGAATTTTGATAAATTTATATTCTTTGTTTTGAAAACCATAAAAAATTTGTTAAATTTTAAATTAGGTAAAAAAAATTCTATATATGCATTATATACATATTTTGATTATGAAACTGTGACTTTGAAGGGGCGTAGCTTGTAAAGGGGGCGTGGCACCTAAAAATAATTTTGGGATCTTAATTTTTTAATCATAAATAACATATGTACCAAATTTCATCATTGTAACATGAAAACATTGGAAATTATAAAAGCACTTTATATAGGCGTTGGGCGTGGCAGTTGGCGAAATTCTATGATTTTTTCCAAATTTCTTAACTTGGGGTACTCCCACCAAATTTCATTGCTCTAAGACCACTCTTTGTATTTTTGGCCATAGAATGAATGGCGACGAAACACTGTGCGGTGTTGGGTGCCTACCAAAACGAGCATTTTTCACTTAGGTACTCACCAAAAGTATTTCTCTCTCGCTCTTTTTTTTGCCTGCCGAGTAGTAACATCTCGTTCTAACTGGCGCGAAACGTCCCGCGCAATATCTATGAGAGTGACATATGTATATGGTTATATGTGGTTATGTTTTTATTCATAACAACCCTGCAGGAAATGTCAATAGTGAATCTATACTCTTTCACTAATGACCGCGTCGACAGTACTACTGACCAGCTATACCCGCCGCAATGCTTTTCGCTATAGACATTTAACACTGAGTTGTCATTGAATGTCGACAGTAGACCGAAAAACTATTGACGAACTAGTGACGTCGGTACTATTATGTAGACAAAAGGAGTACTTTTTCGCTAGTCACCAGTAATTAATATAAATATTTATACTTTCCGCTTTCAATAAAAATAGCTTGCATTTAAGTTTTAACGAGTCTAACTTGTTCAATTTTGCGGCACATTTTACAAGGAGACACGTTGTTGACATGGTCAATAGAGATGAACTATACCTCTTGACAGTACAGTTTCTCTAATGACACCGCCTATAAATACTGTTGACGTTGTCACTAGTTCTCTTGTCTATATTGACATCAATATAGACATGGGGCCATATGGCGACAGACTTCCTGCAGGGAAACAACCAACGTCAGTCTCTCAAATCCATAATTGATTTGAAAGATATCTCTTCAAGATGAACTAAACGGACTCTATTGTCGGCATGATGCATTTTATCTGGAAAAAATACTTACTTACTGCTGTCCTTGCCTCCCTCCCTGTGGAGCATAGGCTTTCTGGAAGGAATACCAGCTACCCAACATTTACCCCTTCAATAATTCTCCAACGAGATAGCAAAGCAGAAATAATCAGCCTAATTCAAAATATTCCCGGGCAATTATTCGGCGCGGATTTGAAAAAATTCTCCCGTTCTAAACACATTGTGAAGGGAATACAAAGGCAGCAAGAATTTTTAACATTTTTCAGTATATGTACTTATATTATCAATCACCATTCACCCTTTTATTGACGTTTAGAACACTACCTTCCACGTGGAATAGTTAGTTTGTGGAAAAAAATTTCCACGGAATATTCATTTAGAATCGGGCTATACATATGTGTATATTAGGGCTGCTCTTAATTCCCGAAATGGAATTTCAATCGGTCTCAGGGTCCAGAAGTGTTCCATTGGACATGGAGGAGAAACGTGAGAAATTTGGAAGCAATCGGATAACGGGAACCCGTGGCAGTTTTCAATTGAAGTTTGGGAAATTGGCAAAAATAGAGAGGAAACGGCCCTTAACTCCCCACAAGGCGCCCCTACGGATATATAACGTATGGCCAACCCCCATTATTTTTTTACTCCGAACATTTTTTCTGAACAAACCTACCCCCTATCTCCCCTCCTTAAGGGGGCTCCCATACAAAAATAATTTTTTAAAAACTTTTCCCCCCATCTTCCTAACTAGCCCCAGAGTGCTCCTAGAGGAGTCAAATGTATGACCGACCCCCATTAACTTTGTCCCCCTAACATTTTCTCCCAACATACTTAACCTCTATCTCCCCCCCTTAAGGGGGCTCCCATATAAAACTACCTTAATTTGAGCAAAAATTCATACAAAATGGCCGTCACTACAGTCAAACCCCTCCTAGGGGGCTGATATATATGACCGACCCCCATTATTTTTTTACCCCAAACATTTTCTTCAAACATACCTACCCTCTATCTCCCCTCGTTAGGGGGGTCCCCATACAAAATTAGGCTTAAATTAAAGAAAAATGCCTCACGAACTTCAATCTATAATATAGATGCCGTAGGAACAAGAAAGAGCATGTTCAGCATGCATATTCGAAAAATTTACAAAATTACCTTTTAAACGATCAGAAACTCGCTACAAAATTTCTCCATAGAGTTAAGAGCAGCCCTAGTGTATATATTAAGTTTGATTCTATCTCAAATGATTTGCGTTGACCTTCACGTAGAACCTAAGGCAAAATAACCATCCAAAAAAAAGTACGCATTGTTGATTGTTTAAGTCCTTACGACTGAGATTTCTTATTTCTTCCCCTTTTGACCGTTTCCAATATTTGTTTATCACCAACTTCCATTAAGTCACTTATGCCTTTGACCTATCAACTATGCATATCTAATGCCATAAACATTTCGCGCATGGCACGCGGTGCTATCGCATCTTTCTTTAGCAAGGAAAAGTCGATTGTTTGTCGCCATGGAGAAGCTAGAAGCTCTGCAAATCGCAATCGACTTCCTGTTGATCACTTCTATCTAAAGTCAGCCGAATTCAGATGAGAGAAGTTTTCGAACGTTTAGTGTGATGAAATTGGCATGGTCTAAAATATAAAAGAGCAAATTGATTTTTTTATTTTTTATTTTAAAATGGATTGGTTTATTTCGATTTGCATGAGCGAATGAACGATTTTTCTATTATTCGTAATAGGAATAAAATATAACAGTACCTTTATATGTACTATTTTAGATAAATATGGATGCAATTGTGCAAAATAACAATGCTATACAAAATTTCAAGGTCCTTAGGGACTTTTATGTGGCACCGAAAGTTATTTTCCACCAATTTTCCTTAATGCTTTGAGAAACTATTTTTAAGAGCTGTAAACTACAGCGATATTTCCGCATGGATATCGTGCTCAACTAATGCGGCATATGCGTCATACTTAATTGCGATTAAGCCATAATATAGCTTTAAATACAAAATATGCCAGTCCAAGGCAATAAACGATTTTCTCGCGCTGTAATCGTTGCTCATTATTGATTTCGATGTTAAGCACTCGTCTGTTGAGTTTAGCCAGCTGTCGTCGCAAATAGAGTATCTCCTCGTGCGGTGTTAAATCACCAACTGGTGTTCCATCGCGCTGACTAACAATCGAGTCATTATGGTTGTATAATACATACTGTTGAGATCTTTTACTAGCACCTCCAGTTGTTAGCTAAATCAATTAAATTCATTTAGAAATAACAAACGCAATCCTACTTCAAATGAATGGGTCATTTCATAAACGTCTTAAGTCAAATTTTTTTCCAACATGCTATTTTTCCTGAGAATGGTTCCCTAAATGTAGATGCGTATTTTCGGAAAACACGACGTCAGTTAAAACATTCCTCCTTTCCTAAATGTTACTGAATTAAGGATAAAAACAGTTTTGATCCCCGAAAAACTCCATTTTAGTGACTTATCCCTGCAAGCATTTGGAAGATGTTTGGAAGAACGTTCGTCCAGAAGATGTTTAGGCGATTCTTCTGGAAGAAGGTTAGACGATGTTTTTCATTTCATACCAACAATTCAATAGCAAACACGTGCATCGCCGAATCATCTTGTGGAAGAATCGCCTAAACATCTTCTAGACGACCGTAATACGAACGTTTGCAGTGGAAATTTCCACTCCAGGTCTAACGTCCTATCTGCATGAGAATCTTCTCCGCGATGAAGAAGCGAATCCTCTCCGCGAATCGCTTTCGACCGGACAAATTCTCACAGCTATGATCCGAAAGCGATTCTTAAGCAACTGTTGCGGCGAACAAAACGTTCGCGGCCGCGAATCGCATTCGGATCTTCCGCAACTGAAAATGCTTGCAGGGATGTATAAGGTTTTTAAAATGACCGATTCAAATTTATTTTATTGCGTGCATGCATACCTGAGAGTCCGATTCGACAGAGTTGGCATCATTCGAATGGAAGCCAACAACTGCATGCGAAGAGCCATTTGCGCGAATATAAGGTGGCGGACGAGTTTCATCTTCTTCTTCATCATCGAAATCATCTGGATTATATCCCTTGTTCGGGGAGCTGTCTTCTGAAGCGGAGGGGAAGTAATGATCATTTAACGTAATCGTCCGTGGTGGTGTCTGTACTCGGACATGCTCGGCAATCGGATTCTTTGGTAATATTGAATTTTCTAGCTGAATTTCCCTTGGGGCCGATCGCGTCTCCAAATGTTGGTTGTGACCCAAAACAATAATGCGATCCGGAACGTTCATGTCAATTTTATCATGATAGTTCCATGAATTTATAAGGCCAGTCTGGTTAGAGAGCAAGAGATCTTCGTCCGAAATCTCTCCGGTAGCTTTTATGCGTTTGGGAACACGCATTTTATCATTGATTTCGTGTGCGAATTTCGCATCGTTATAGATATCTTCATCCAGACCGTTGAACAAGCGTGTAGGAGACTGCGGCGTTGCCATTGCGATTTTTTATGGGCTATTTATTTTGTATGTTTGTTATATTGTTGGGAAAAAGAAGCAGGAAAAGGAAAATTAGTGGAAAATTGGCACACTATTTTCGTACTAGCTCTGCATTTCCCCACTTAAAAATTTCGATCACCATAAAAATGAGGATATTTCTTTTTTAATTTTTCGTTTTTTAATTATACAATTTCGATTGGCTTACTTCTTTAAAAGAATGTGCCTATTTTATTTTTTGGATTTG
>CM035806.1:60947003-60973628 GCA_020466095.1 Chlorops oryzae
CCAAAGGGACTTGGAATCATTTTTATTTGGCCTATAGCCTTTATCTGTACAATCGTTTGACGTATACTCTTCGCGAACGGTGCCCATGCGTTCGGCATTTCTCCCAAATTGATGACTGCGAGAGTATATGGTATGGTTTGATATAGATGCACTCCGGAAAGTATTAGGAGGATGTTGATAGTTTTTATAACGATCTTTCGCACTTCGGAAATTGTCCCATCGGTCAGGATTTTCTCTTTTTTGTATATTCCCATTACGAAAAACGTTCGAGAAGTTCGTTCGTCTTTCTGGAGAGTATCGAGTGTCATTTCGAAAATTTCGGAAAGTATTACCTCGATTCGGAGATCGTGATTGACAGTGCCCGTAATGGGTTGGTGGACGACTTCTTCCAGTTCGTGTTCTGATTCGACCGTTATCTCTACTTGGACGCCTTTTTTGGCGGGAATTATTCTGTTCCATCACAAGCCTTGAAATGTGTTCGCTCTTTGCATTGGCAATTGGTGCTATCTGAGCCTTGGGCCCAGAGCCATATACCTGAAAGCGACACCATTACCTGTATCTTTTACACTATCAGTAATTCAATTACCTGCAGCACATCTTTCATTCCCACTCGCAGCATTTCTTCCAATGAATTGTAGCCATATTCTGCGAAAGGTAAGCTTTCTCCTTCCGTATATCTGAAATCTTTTTGCAGCTGTTCGATAGTTATTCGTCCCGGGTATGAAATCGCAATGGATTTCACGATCAATTTCAACTTTTAAAAGAGTTCAGTTAAAATAAATTTGAAACATTACGTTTTCTTATCTTACCGCGTTCATCTTCTTTCTTCTTCTTCTTCTTGACCAAGCCGGTAGAACAGTGATGCCAGATTGGGGGAATTACCAATTTCGTGAAACTTATTATGTTAGTGCTACCACTGAGAAGCACCGAAGGTGATGCCAAACGAAAGTCTAGAGATTTTCAGAAGGATATATAGCATCCTGGCAAAATAGCTGGAACATCTCTGAAAAAGGACGCTTCTACTTCCAAATTTGCCAAAAAAAAACTAATATTCCGCCTTGGTTTAAAAACACCTCTCTCCCTAGACAGGCTATTATTACTATAAATAGACTTATGTGCAACCATACTAGATGCAACAACTGGTCCCATCTGCTGAATCTGGCCCCATCCCATCTATGTTCCTGCAGCGAGCCGCAATCTACAGATCACACAAGTTTCTTTTGCAGGGATGTTAATGACGACCACCGTAGAAGGCTTTTCGCTGCTCTCAGATCCGCAGGCCACACCACTTTCGACATCGTGAGTATTCTTAAATCGAACAATTTAACTTTGTTTCTGTATATCTTTATTAAGTCTATCGACTTAAACATTTAAGCAATTCGCCTTTATTGCCTCAATTGATATAATTTAATGACAATTTTATGCGCGGCACTCTCAATCTCCCCTCGTAATATAAGTATTTTCGCTTAATATACAATGTTATACTTATAATCTATTTTACCCGCCTAAACTTTTTTTACAATTAAAAAAAAAAAAAAACGAATAAGATAAAATATTTAAAAATGAAAAGAAAAATATATAAAAAAAATAAAAAATAAAGAAGAAAAAAATAAAGAAGGAAAAATAAAGAAGAAAAAACCAAAAAGAGAAAAAATAATCAACATACATACAAATATTTAGCTGCAAAATTTAAAAAACCAAAAATTAATAAAGAAAAAAGTAAAAAAAAAAATATTTTTAAAAATTAACCATTCTGTGATATTTCATTTGTGTAAAATCATGTGTCTGTTTAAATGTATATAAATTCATTTAAAATCTTACTCAATTAGATATTTTCTGACGTAGCGCACCAGCTACCGGTCGCAAGATTGCCGCATAAACTTCGTGTTTCTGGCAACCTTTCCCAAACAAAACTGTCACTTTATACAAGTGACAGCACGAAGAAGAAGAAGAAGAAGAACGCCTTAAATAATTTGACGCTTTCGTACAAGTATTAAAATCTCAGTTACTCTTGATTGAACGTAACTTAACTTTACTTATTTAATCAGCTGAGTTGATATGTTTAGTTCATTTTATATGGGATCAGTCACTGAAAACTTAATTTGACTTAAGATAAGAATCTGTGGAAAACAGATTTCACTAAGTTAAGTTAAGTTACGTTCAATCAAGAGTAACTGAGCCTTTAAGGCTCAGTTACTCTTGATCAGAGGTGTACAAAGGGTAAGATCCAGGGGTAAAAGAGCGTAAAAGAGAACATTTTTGCACACGTATAGAAACTGTGAGCGAGAGATGAAAACGTATAAAACGAGGTCGCAATTAAAGCAAAATGCCACTTGTTATCGAGAAGCGAAGGGAACAACCGAAGCGAGCAAAAAAACGAAGTCACATCAATTTTTCAAATTAGTGCTATGACCAACTTTGCAGAGGCAAGACATGTGTCGCTCTGTTTTAATTTTTAAAAAATTTTTTCGTATAATTTTTAGTTTTGCCTCAGTAGAGTGTGTTGAGCAGTGATGCCATTTCAGCCTTTTTTTAGTCAGATCTAGCCGTTTTTAAATCGGCTTAGCCGGTAAAAACATCTATTTGCTATTAGCTAAAAATCTAGCCTTTTTCTTGTGGTGAATAGCCTTTTTAGCTATTTTTTGTATTTCCTTGTTTTAAACCCGTGATGTGCAGGCCCTATGATCTCTCATAAGCTAGGGATTTTTTGGCATTTGTGTTAGTGTCACACGGATAGTGTACGATACAAATTCACGTTGCCCTAGCAACACCCCATGATTGATATTTTAGGTACTTTCTTTCCTTTTTTCAAGTACACATTTTCCATTCAATTATCGTTGTTATCAACAGATTTTCATGACGGAGACTATTGACTTTTCTTAACTTTTTGGGTTCGTTTTAATGAAGAACGTAATGTTTTTGAAGTTAAAACAAATAATTTCTATATATCTATTATCGAAACCAATTTTTTATTATAAAACTTTTATGAAAAAAAAGTACGGCCAAAATGTATGAAAAATGTATATTATTTAGTCTATTTCGGAGTTTTTGAAAAAATTAAAATTTCAACCTTTCAACAGACGATTTATTTTGAAAGCGAATAAAACGAAATGCTTCATACATAGTAAAAAATGCTTAATTTTGTATGTGTTAGTTATGCACATCACTGTTTTAAACCAAATTTTCCGGTGTGTTTCCGATGTGAACACAAAGATTTACAGTTTGGGACCGAATACACACCAAACCATGTCTACAGACTCGATATGCACGTCTATATCTTGCTAAATGCAAAAAATTAAGTACTCGCATGACATTCCGAACCGGATACCAGCTTTTATGCATTTCAACAAGGACTGGAACGATATACAGTAGATGGAGACATACGCATACTCGTATATACTTTTATCAATTTGTTGAACTTTGATTTCTTTGATATTGTTGTGTTCTGTGTACTTATATTATAAGACCATTTCTAAATGAATCTGCCTGGGATTTACTTAGAAATTTTTCTTCGCGGAAAACAAATTGCCCTTAACGTCGATATTAGGAAGATTTTGATGATATTTTCTGAAAAATTTTCGAAATTCTTGCTCCTTTTACATTTCCATCTCTGCTTGCTTAGAATGGGAGAAGTTTTTTTCAAATCAGCAGGGAAACATTCCTCGGGAATATTTAAAATCGGACGATGTTTGATAAAGCAGAACCAAAATAAAATATAAAAATAACAGCCTTTATTTTGGCCGTTTCAAGATTTTTTTTGGCCTTTTTTAGCCTTTTTTTGAGCTTATCTAGCCGGTTTTCATTGGTAAGAGTTGGCATCACTGGTGTTGAGAGCTCAGTATCATATATAACTATATATGTCACTCAGGAGCCGTTTCCATTTTGGCTCTTTTCACCACGGTCTTGGGTACCCACCATGGTCTTGGGTACCCCACCAAAAAGAGCATTTTGTACTGAGGTACTCACCAAAAGTATTTCTCTCTCGCTCTTCTTTTGCCTGCCGAGTAACATCTCTTTCTAACTGGCGCGAAACGTCCCGCGCAATATCTCTGAGAGTGGCATATATTGTTATATATGCTCAGTATGCTACAGACCATATATAACTATATATGTCACTCAGGAGCCGTTTCTATTTTGGCTCTTTTCAACACGGTCTTGGGTACCCACCACGGTCTTAGGTACCCACCAAAATGAGCATTTTTCACTTAGGTACTCACCAAAAGTATTTCTCTCTCGCTCTTTTTTTGCCTGCCGAGTAACATCTCTTTCTAAGCGGCGCGAAATGTCCCGCTCAAAATCTATGAGAGTGACATATATAGTAATATATGCTACAGACTATTGTCGAGGTGGGATCTATGACGCTTGTCGCTTTGTTATTCTCTCGATTTTCTAATTTTATGGCTTTGTTGTACCACTACTAATACGCATAATGAAAACAGCCTTGTAGTGGTGGTCACCTTTGCTCTTGATTGAACGTAACTTAACTTAACTTAGAGAAATCTGTTTTCCACAGATTCTTATTTTAAGTCAAATTAAGTTTTCAGTGACTGATCCCATATAAAATGAACTTAACATATCAACTCAGCTGATTAAATAAGTAAAGTTAAGTTACGTTCAATCAAGAGTAACTTAGCCTTTACAGTATGAGAATCAAGTATTACAGTATGAGAAACGAGCTAATAGGCAATTCACCAAAGGCTACAACAACCACACGGCGTAACAGGCAATCCACCACGATGCCTCTTTGGGCATTGTTGTCGTCTCTAGAAATTGGGCACATACAAGCAGTTAGTTTTTTTAAGGGATTTTTTTTTCATTTATAAACAGAAAATCAGATATTATAAAGATTTTTTTAAGAATGATTGTACCATTTTAAACTGTAGAATTTATTTTAACATTGATTTTTTCTTTTTAGTAATAGAAAAATTCACGTACTACAAAAAACGGATTTCCGAGTTTTTGGTCTTGTTTAATTTAGACGTTAGTGTGGCATCCATGGACAACAGATGGTGCCAAATGGAACGAGTCAATAGTGCAAATCGATGGTGAAAATAGTAACCGACTACAATTTGAACGATTAGTTTTTAGAAGTGAGACTTTCTGTCTGTCTGATTTTCAAAAGTATCCCTTCGTTGTAGGGTTTTATATAAAATTCATAAATGCTGCCCTAAAACCAAAATTTTTTGAAATACATAGTGGAATTATTTATTTGGACTTAGTTAAGGGCATAAAATGTAGATTGCAAATATAGAAAAGTGTCCGCGCCAAAAGGCGTTATTCGAAAATTGAATTTAACACCCAAAATTCAGATGGCGCTTGAAACAAAGACGGCATAAATACTTCTTTTTAAATCGTTGACATCCTCTACAAAAATTGACTTAAGTGGACGAATTTTAAGGGTACCTCCAGCACTAAGGTCAGCCTCAAAGATCGTCTAAACTGCTGTTAAGTCATAATCTTTCGAGACATTTGCATGAAATAAGGAATTTGAGCTTATATTTAGCCTCCGATTAAAAATTTAATAGCTGTTTATCTGAGTGAGGTATTCTACGGCCAGGTTCTCTTTACTATAACACTCTTACTTTTTTCATTTTAAACATGAATTTTAAAAATGTATAAATTCCTTTTATGTCGAATTATCTTGCTTTTTATTTGGTTTTATTATGTTTAAGAACTCTTTTGAGTACTCGGTTCAGTATCGATAAAAGCTTTGCGCTTAGAGTATTTGTGCATCGCTGACGAAGTCGTTCAATTTAAATGCAATATTGAATACTGAATTGCGGGGGTCGCAGATACTCAAATGTACTCTAAAATGAAGGAGCATCTCTACTTTCTTGTTTGCAACTTCAATTTTACTTAAAAAGGGTCAAAATATAAAGTTACGGCATGTTTAAAAATCGCAAATTCATCGACTTGTTTTTGACAGTCAGCTGGTTTTTACTAAACTTCACCACACCATTTGGAGCCATATAGCATTTTGACCGGCTTTCCCATACTGTAATACTTGATGAGAATCGAGCTAATAGGCAATTCACCAAAGGCAACAACAACCACACGGCATACCAGGCAATCTACCACGATTCCACTTTGGCATTGCTGTCGTCTCTAGAAATTGGGCAAGTACAAGCAGTTAGTTTTTTGAAGGGATTTTTTTTTCATTTATAACCGGAGAAAATCAGATATCATATAGATATTTTAAGAATGATTATAACATTTTAAACTGTAGAATTTATTTTAATATTTATTTTTTCTTTTTAGTATTAGAAAAATTCACGTACTACAAAAAACGGATTTCCGAGTTTTTGGTCTTGTTTAATTTAGACGTTAGTGTGGCATCCATGGACAACAGATGGTGCCAAATGGAACGAGTCAATAGTGCAAATCGATGGTGAAAATAGTAACCAACTACAATTTGAACGTTTAGCTTTTAGAAATGAGACTTTCTGTCAGTCTGATTTTCAAAGGTATCCCTTCGTTGTAGGGTTTTTTATAAAATTCATAAAAACCAAAATTTTTTGAAATACATAGTGGAATTATTTATTTGGACTTAGTTAAGGGCATAAAATGTAGATTGCAAATATAGAAAAGTGTCCGCGCCAAAAGGCGTTATTCGAAAATTGAATTTTACAGCCAAAATTCAGATGGCACTTGAAACAAAGACGGCATAAATACTTATTTTTTAATCGTTGACATCCTCTACAAAAATTGATTTAATCGGCCGATTTTTAGGGGTACCTCCAGCGTTAGAGTCTGCCTCAAAAATCATCTGAATTGTGTAAAGTCACAAGCTTTCGACATACTTTTGTGAAATGAGGAATTCGAGCTTTGCTTTAGCCTCCGATTAAAAAATATATAGCTGTTAATCTAATTAGGGTATTTTATGGTCTGGTTCGCTTTACTATAACACCCTTACTTTTTTCATTTTGAAACATGAATTTTAAAAATATGTAAATTCCTTTTATGTCGAATTATCTTGCTTTTTATTTGGTTTTATTATGTTTTAAGAAATCTTTTGAGTACTCGGTTCAGTATCGATAAAAGCTTTGCGCTTAGAGAATTTGTGCATCGCTGACGAAGTCGTTCAATTTAAATGCAATATTGAATACTGATTTGCGGGGGTCGCAGATACTCAAATGTAATCTAAAATGAAGGAGCATCTCTACTTTGTTGTTTGCAACTTCAATTTTACTTTAAAAGGGTCAAAATTTGAAGTAACGGCATGTTTAAAAATCGCAAATTCATCGACTTGTTTTTGACAGTCAGCTGGTTTTTACTAAACTTCACCACACCATTTGGAGCCATATAGCATTTTGACCGGCTTTCCCATACTGTAATACTTGATTGCAACAATATTACAGCAACATTACAAATGCAATGAAAAGGCGGGACATTTACATATTGCAGCAAGGTAGTAGCAACCATATATACCTATATATGTCACTCAGGAGCCGTTTCTATTTTGGCTCTTTTCAACACGGTCTTGGGTACCCACCACGGTCTTGGGTACCCACCAAAATGAGCATTTCTCACTAAGGTACTCACCAAAAGTATTTCTCTCTCGCTCTTTTTTTGCCCCTGCCGAGTAACATCTCTTTCTAACTGGCGCGAAATGTCCCGCCCAAAATTTATGAGAGTGACATACATATATAGTAATATATGGTAGCAACATTGCCCCAACTTTGGTGCAATGTGTAATATTGCAAAATTAATACTGCTGCAATGTGAAATGCCGACTGGGACACGTCAAACAAGCTTCAGACATGCCTGCTGTTGGACGTAAAAACCAAATTTTTTTTATTTTGCTTCACACATTATACATGTGCTGTTTGTCTAGTTTGTCTCACGGACATTTGACGTGTGTATACTCGCTAAATAATAACGACATGCTCGACGATCAGATAAGATGATAATTTCTTTCCGATTCGTATACATGCTCGAACGAGTCAACCGACGGTGATTCGAATAAAGATGTTCAGCTGATAGCAGCGTCGGGAGAAATTAGCGGTAGCATCGTCATCGTATTTAAATACACGCCATTTGAAATAATAATGAATTGTCAAATAAATTTAAATTTTTCCGCTCGATTCTAACGTGATGAAATTCTTTTTCCAATAATTTCTCTACCAGTGCCGTACTGGCCAGGGGAGAGTGGAGAGCGGGGAGAGGAATCCTCTATAATCGCGGATTTGTTTAACGATGTAGACGTACGTGTAAGCGGGCGCATTGACGCGCAAATTCGATACTTAGTGCAGTGCTGCCAGAAATCACGATTCTATCGTCATTAATATGCCTGCCACACGTAGATCGAAATTGAGCAATTTCGAAAAATTTCAGAACAAATTTGACATTTGAAATTGAGGCAATTTCAATTTTATTCTGAAATTGAGCAACTTCGATCTACGTGTGGCAGGCATATTAATGATTTTTGTAACCAAATTTCCCCTTATGCGCGGTATGGACACGTCAAATCTTGTGTCAACTTTGAGCGTGTGTTAGTAGGTACCAACCTGAATTTGACTATAAACATGTCGTATGATATTTATTTTTTAGCGAATTTCGAGTGCAAAGGACATGCGCTATTGTTTCGGCTACCTGATTGCTTTTTACAAAGTGTATTTTCCCGTCGGCAAAACCTAAAAAAAAATTATGAGTGATGACTATATCCAGCGCCATTTCTTTCAATGCCGAAACCCTTTTTAATTCCCTTCTGTAACAGGTTCGAAGATTATGAATTTTTTGCGTTAACTTTTTTTTGTGGTCTCCAGATATTTTTCTTTGAGTTTAATTAAAAGCGTTTCGTAGGTAGCGTTTTTTAAACTCCGGTCACTATAAACTTTTGACTTAACATTCCAAAAAGTCGACAAACTACGATAAATTTCTATTAGTTCAAAAAAAAATTTTTTTCTTCCATTTTTTCAATTAATTTTCCGCTCGCTTATAAAAAATTTTCCGCTCTCCGTTCGATGTTCACTCGTTAAATATCGCGCACAAATGAGAGTTGAACCAACATAGATATAGACCTTCAGACACACCGTTTAACATCGTTACCAGCTTCACCGAAAATTCAAAGATTTTCATTTTCCGTCAGACATCGTAGGTATACTCTTTCTCACGAACACACGCTCAAAGTTGATACAACATTTGACGTGGCTATACCGCGCATAATAATGAGGTGACCATAAATTGAAATTGAAAAAAAACAGAACAAAAACATATATTTTTTTTTTTAGTCTTCAACTTATTTAAACTTTTTGAAGGTTTACGAGGATTTCACAGAGCTGAACTGCAAAATCATCCAAAACTTCAATCGGTCCAAGGATCATGGCGTTCTGATTTAGACTTAATTGAATTTCTCGACTTTCTGAAGGTTTTTTAAATTGGAAGCCGATTTTTAAAAAGATTTTTTAGTAAAAAAATGTACGTTTCTTATTGAATTATATCTGGCAGCCTTGAACTAGTGCCTTTTTTGCGATACCCAGCACGTAAAGGCCCTTCATACGGTCATATATGTTGGTGGATTTGTTGGGTATGATGATAATTGGGAGTGTGTAAACGCGAAAAAACAAGTTCTACAACATGCTCGACGGTTTTCAAAATTTTAGGATTTTTCTGTCGGTGTGACGAACAAGCTTTATATTATAAATGGCTGCATCATGCACACATTATATATCTAACCGAAGCCATACACGCTCAAATAAATTTGGAAACATGCTTGCAAGCACAGCATATTTCACCGTGTGTGGCGCTACTTGCAAACATCGTTTCATGTTTGACTAAAAATTTGAGCAAAATCAAAACATTTTGATTTTTTAGAGGTGGGGCCTAGTGTTTGAGAAAAAATTTGTGTGTGTATGGCGGTGCTTGCAAATATGCAGTATAAAAATTCAGTTGAGTCCGGCCGTTGAAGAGCCAACACCTCTCCGAAAATGTCAATTCCGAATATTGAGGCATGGCAGGAATTATTCAGCAAAGTGTACAAAAATAAAATATATTAAACAAAATAAAATAAATTAAAATATATTAAATATATAGAATTAAATATAAAAAAAATTTTATATAAAATATATTTAAGAAGAATGGCGAATTTAAAAATATATTCAAAATATGCTTTTCTTATTCGAACACATTTTTTTATTTAATATGTCGGCATCTTTCCGCATTTGCTTCTTCAAACTGCAAAATCAACTGATATTTGAGTAAATATTTGACATTTTGTTTGAGCGTGTATAGCAAATGCTCAAACGTGCTTGCAAGCAAATTTTCAAATCTATTTAATCGTGTATGGCTTCGGTAATATTTCGTCGATAATAAGTGCTGCTACTAATGCGCGTGCCAATATTTTCTCGCTGAAAATTAGAACGAAATGAAGTTTTATGACATGTTCGTCCATTTAAACACAATAGTGGGACTCATGCAGCTTCGCAAATTGTGGGAAATGAGAAATTTGTCACACACCTGTCAAAATTTACGATGGGAAAAGTTGCGAAGGCATTTGCGAAGCTGCATGAGTACCACTAATAAGCAGGGTACGGAAAAATTTCGTTCGCGAACCGATAAATTCAGTTCTTCTTCATTTTACGACTCGCAACGTGATCCATTCGTTTTTCTATTCGCGAGCACAGTCCATACCTGCGATCTGAATTTTTTCAATTCGTTCGCCAACGAACGGAAACGAGTTTTTTTAGAGAATTGAATAATTCCGTTCGCGAACCGAAAAAATTTCGTTCGCGAACTGAAAAATGCTCGCTATGCGAACTGTTCGTTTTTTTTTTCAGTTCGTCTGCTTTCCGATTCCGTTCACGAACCAAAAATATTTTTCGCTATTGAAAAGCATTTCGTTCGCGAACGAATCGAAAAGAACGGATTTCCGAACCCTGCTAACAAGGTTTTTTTCGTGACACACTTTGCATCATCCTAAGTTCGTGAGCATATATGACCGTATAAGGGGCCCTTACGAAATGAAAATATCGGTAAAGAAAAAGTACTTGGTATTAAGTCGAAAGTAACGAGCGCTTTCTTGTATTTACTTCAATCGGAACCTCACTATTCCTTCCTTCTTTCGTTCTTTTTCAACCCAACAATGTCGAAGAGAGGTGCGTGGTAAAATTTTTAAATCGGTTTAAACCTTGGAAAATTCTAATGTTTTTTTCGCATCGCGTTGATGGAAGAAGCGTTTAATCACAATGAATTTGTTAATTGATATATTTTTGTATTTTCTCGCCAGGTCGTGGTGGAACCGCGGGAGGAAAATTCCGCATATCACTCGGTTTGCCCGTGGGCGCCGTTATGAATTGCGCAGACAACACAGGTAAAACAAAGCAATTAAATGGTTTTTCCCTTAACAAAAATGTCGTTGTGTGATTAGGAGCTAAGAACTTGTATGTCATCGCTGTCCATGGAATACGTGGTCGTTTGAATCGTCTGCCAGCAGCTGGTGTTGGTGACATGTTCGTCGCCACAGTAAAGAAGGGCAAACCGGAATTGAGGAAAAAGGTAAGTTCAAAAGCCAAACTCGTAAAAAAAAATCGATCAGCTCAAGCTCAACGTGTAAATTTGTTTTAGGTTATGCCAGCCGTTGTCATTCGGCAACGAAAACCGTTCCGCAGGAAGGATGGGGTCTTTATATACTTTGAGGACAATGCCGGCGTGATAGTTAATAATAAAGGAGAAATGAAAGGTTCCGCTATCACTGGCCCAGTTGCGAAAGAGTGTGCTGATCTATGGCCTCGTATAGCATCAAATGCAAGTTCCATTGCTTAAAGTACGTTAAAATACAGACAAATAAACAGAAAAAGAGGGAAACAAGATCGATTTATACGATTTTGTCATCTTTAATCAACTGGACGCCTTTAAATTATTGATTTCTTTTTATTTTTATTATTATACAGTGCTGTATAGCTTAGTGTGGGAACATTCCAAAAATGAATTTCTTTAAATCTTAAAAGCTTAAAATTGTATTCAAGCTTCAGTGGTAGTTTCACTTCTTTGCCGGCTCGGTGCGAGTTGTTGGTTTCGGTCTTGTGACTTCTAAAGAAACCTTTCCACTGGCGCCCTTAAACAATGCGAAGCATTCCGCAAAAGAGCAATTCTCCAAGGAATCATTGTTGAATTTCGTTATGATATCGCCGCGTTGGAGCTTGTTATCAATTTCGGGATAGCAGCCAGGAACCTGTAGCGCGAAAGAAAATTAAAAGCGATGTACGAGCGAACACGCATCAGAATACTTACTATTTCAGAAATACTACAACCACGTTCGTTGGGTGCAAGCGAAAGTCCAAGCTCCTTACCCGGCTTCTTCATTATATCTACATTGAATTTGTCCACTTCTGGCGGATCGGCGCGATATACCTGCATGGTTATCGTTTTCTCATAGGTCACATGGAACTTTTGATGCACCTTCAGCGTTGTCATTTCCGCGCAATCCATTTGGACGCCATTCACTTCGACTATGTGATCTAGTACTTTAAGGCGATTGTCAGCCGCAATGGCGCCATTCGGGTATACATGTGTCACAACACAACCAGTCTGCATGGGCATATGTGTGTGTGTGAGGGCGTGTATTCGTGAGTGAGCGAACGTGTAGTAGCAATATAAGAGAATTAGGTATATCCGTTAGATGAAGTGATTTAATTTGTAAGTACTACCTGAACTTTGTTATTCTTTCCTCCGACTACTATCACTCCGAGTGGTTTCTTCTCAACTTTCACTTCGATTAAGATTTTCTTATTTGGCTTTATTTCAGCTATGCTCGGATCCTGCGGTTTTTCAGCCTCGGCTTTGAGTTCTAGAAAATTGGATGTAATTTAATGGGAATTTTAAATCAATTGAAGAAACGCCTACCCGCCTGACGTTTCTCTTCTGCTTCTCGCTCTGCTCTGATTGCCTCTTCGCTCTTTAGAGTCAGCACAATAAGAGTGACTATGCCTTCGGCTCGTTTAATAAGTGCAACTGCCTATATGTATGAGAAATCGAAAGGGATACGATTAAAGTGGCTAGGATCTCTGTTATTTAATTCGAGGCTTTTTCTCCCTTTTAGTTTATATGTGGATATAAAAAAATGGCGGTCTTTAAAGCGGTTGAAAAGGAGTAATATCAAACCCAATTTGTTTTGCGTTGAACGTTCTCAATTTAAGATCAAATTGCAAATTTGATAACATGGTTCTGGGAACGAGGCATCAAAATAGTCACACAATTAACAAAAAAAAAAAAAGCGCGATATAAAACTAATTTAAGCCTCAAAGTATGCAACGTATACTTGTGATATCATTTTTAAGAACATAATGTGAAAATAGTTTTGGTATCGCAAGAGTTAAGTGTTATTTTTCAATTTCAATTTAATCAGAACTTTACTATATTTAAAACTTCATTCCTTTTACTTATACTCTTATAAACAGGGCTCGGATTTTGTTGACTTTTATAAATTTAAAGCAAATTTTTGTGGGGCAAAAAAAAATTGTGATCAACAATTTGCGAATATGTTCAGCGAAGTTGAACTTCAAACCGATTTCTAACTTCAAAAAAATTCATTTCGAAGCTTAAAATCGATTTGAATCTTAATTTTATGCGAGTTGAAAAAATTTTTACTCCTTAAAGTATGCTTTAAATTTTTAAAAGTCAACAAAATCCGGGCCCTGCTTATAAACTTTTGAAGTTATGATGCCTCTTTTTCGAGACTTCGGAAAGTTTCCCAAAAAAGTTTAATTTATGACTTCTAAATGATCAAAACAATTAGTAGTTCGAATTCAAGTTTATGTACACGAAAACAAATCATGGATATTTTTCTTCTGACTAGAGATTCAAATTATTGAAAAATATTTCTTATAAACTAGCTCATTAAACACTCGAAATATCTCAAAAAAGCAGGATTTTTTTGGAAAAGTCTGCGTAGTGCAACATCTAAAGCTTTAAAAGAAAAAAAAAAATTTTTTTTTCTCGGAAACGTTTTAGTCCATAAAAATTCAAAACAAGTTTGACAACTATGAAGTTAAAAAAAAATGGTTTTGACACTAATTTGCTTAAAGCACCTCTCTTCATAAGTACATTTGATTATCCCGATGCCGAATGAATGTCTAAGCAACAATTGATCCAAATAACCGAGTTTCCACTGCACTCTGCATGCTGTAAGTACATAAAAGGCAAACAGGGGGAATGGAAACATTTTTAAGTTAACTCCTTAAAGTATGCTTCTAAAAAATTTATTGATCTCTAACAAACTTAAGTTAAGGAGGCGTTCTCGTGTATCTTTGGCATCAATGAAAAAACATCTTAGGTCGATTTTAGCACCAAATGTGCTATTGGTAAAAACAATGTCTGCCAATCATTATTATTAAAAACATTATGATAGAAATCCCAGCAAACATTTAGAGTCCTAAATGAGTCATTTATGAATACTTATTTGGAGTGTGAGCCCTCATAATGAGATCATTTAAGAGTCATACGGGCATGTGATTGGATTCCCTTTCCCCAAATTTTGGGGAAAGGGGTTTTCGTTCCTCCAATATTTTGAAGAATGTATGGAAATTTTGAAAGAAATGACATTGTCAAAAACAAAAGAGCGGCTATACGATAAAATTTTCGAATTAAAAAATTTCGAACATATTTAAATTCCCGAGTATTTATTTCAATTTCCCGGGGAAATGAATTCCCGGGAATCCAATCACACACCTGATAAGTAGAGCAATCAGATATATGGCATTGCTTATTTTTTAAGCAAACGCATATTATATGCACAAGAATTTTTTTGTTTTGTACTTATTTCATTTACATTTCAAACAAAATAAAATCCCACTATCTGTGCAATGTGCCGATTTTTGTCGCAATCAATGCGCCGATTGTGTGAACGCAATTTTTGGACTCAGATGCTGATAAGCGTGATCGTCTTGAATGATTTTTGTCCCAATGTTATTGTTCCCCAATATCTTTTTGACAATATGAGACGATAATGTGAACCTCAGCAGTGATTGCGGAAAATGTTGAAACTTGTGACGATCTGGCCCGATAAAAATCGGCGTAGATTTTGCTATTTGCGCTGTGATGCGCTACGTTTAAACGTACCACCTTATTTGCAAATAAAGATTTTTCAAATCGATATATTGAGCGTGCAAACACTGAATTCAATTCTTATTTGCAAGTAGCTGTCACAAAAATAAGTTCTGAATAGCATAGGGCTTTTCGCAACATAAATACAACCGAACTTCGCTATAATGAATCCGCACGGGACCAGAAAATCACTTCATTACATAGAAATTTCATTTTACAGAAATTAAAAGCACGTACACTGAAAATGGAACGAAAAAGCTGTGCATTTGAAATTATTTCATAGTAGAGAGAACTTCATTGTATAGACGTTCATTATACGGAAGTTCAACTGTACGAGGCTTTTTAAGTTTTTAACAATATATTTATTTGCAAATAAGGCCTACGTGTAAACGTAGTAATAGTGGGATCACAGCTTAAGACGAAAAAATCATATTTGAAAGTATATTTCTGGGTGCCTCAGTCATATGGAGTTTGTTTCCCTTCCGAAGTCATATTCCGAAGGAGCCATCATATACAGGGTGTTTCGCATAAGGATGTATATCCGAAAGGAGGTGATAGGGGTGCTCAATATCGACCAAAAATCGTATGGAAGGGGGGGGTGGGGGTGGAAAATGCTGCCCTAAGGAGTTAGAGGGCCTTAAAGTTTTTAGGCAGTAAGTCGAGATAAAAAATTCTCCCACGATAACGGTTCATCGTAGAAAAAAAACTGTTAAGCGGTTTGAAAGCATATTCTATGGGCTTTTAGGCAAAATTAAATTCATGGTAAGAATTTAAGCCAATGATGGTTAATTAAGCGATCAAAGTCAAAAATTCTGGAAAAAATTCTATTTTTTTACTTTGAGAGCCATTTTGGTATGAAAAAGGCCCTATTAACACATACTTTTTTAATTTTTTCCAAAATCCTAGATTAATTTACTTCAAATCTGTTGTACATTTGTCATACCTTATTAGCGGTTTAACCTCAGGAAAAATAGGATAGGATAGGATATACATCCTTATGCGAAACACCCTGTATAATATATGGAGGACATAGCTCAGCACTGTTTCGGATTCAGTTTCATACTGAATCATTTCTGTTGCTTCGCGAATGCAAAAGTAAAAAACCCGAATTTTTCTGATTGCTAGATTTCTTTCGCTGGGAGCTAGAGCTCAGTATCGCTAGCAAACAAATTTTTGTTCGGCGTGAGACATCTATATATTAAGGGTCCTCATGCAACGCATTTACACCGTGTAAGCTGAGTGAAGTTCGTAAAACTGTCAAATTTTGTATGCAATTTTGACAGTTTTACTTACAGCATTGCTTATTACCCTCTAGGAGGTGTGAGGTATATTGCCCGGATGCAACTAGTACTTTCACCAAAACTAAAGAACTAGTGCAAAGAGGGGTAGAGCTTCGTATAAAGGTCCGACTAGTATTGCATGGAAAAATGGTTTTTCGTGTCAGAAATAAGAGTTGCCATTATATAGTTGTTGCAAAGAGCGTTGGTGCTCCGAAATCAAAAATAAAATCTATCTTTATATATTACAAATATTTTTGTAAATAAAACAAACACGAAAAATAATTCGGCGTCTTTTAAATATTGCGTATTGGAGGCTCAAAAAATTTTAGAACAAAAATAACCAAAAAACCACATATTATGGTCAATAATAGAGATGCCGCGGATATCCGGTTACTATCCGGTATCCGGCATATCCGGCACAAAATGAACTATTCGGCCGGATGCCGGATACTAACTCATTATCCGGCCGGATACCGGATATTAAAAAATTTCACAGTTTTTCATATAAATCTCCTTGAAGGAAGCCCTTTATGAAATAATTAAGTAGAACAAAACGATTTGTAATGATGACGACTTTTATGTGTTTATGTATTTCAAAAAATCAAAAAAAAAAAACGTACAAAATCCTTAGATACTGGAGCGAAACAAGTGAGAATGACGGAGATACAATAACTTCGGCTTGTGTCATTTATTTCTTTCCAGTCTTGAATGAAAACTTGAACGTGTGGCTGCCATGTCAAGTCGAAATTCATTTGAAAAATAATAATTCAGTATTTGAGTGTGTGAATGAAAAGGAATGCATAAATTTCGAGTTTTTTATTCAGATTCGGATTCTAGAGCATGCCTGAATAAAGCTACTTTTGAATTTGGGAAAAAATTCAACTATCCGGTTGCCGGATATCCGGCCTCGCAGCTTGCCGGATATCCGGTATCCGGTATCCGGCAAAATCACTATCCGCGGCATCTCTAGTCAATAATCTTTCAAAGGAACTAGTGTTTTACTATATCCAATTTACGCAATTGGTTCCCAAATCACTAAAAAAGCGGTAGTTCAAGTGTACAATTAGTGATTTTTAGCCCACACACAATGTTAATTTTGTACAGAGTAATACATAACCAGGGGTATAAAGAAGAACCAGTGCTGGTGGAATTAGAACTAGTAAAACGCTAGAGCTTAACAAAATCATACTTCCTGCAGGGCTGTTGAACTGTTCACCACAGCAGTCGTTGACAAAACTCTATCTTTTTCAGTCGCACTCATGCAAAATGTTTCCCGTTGCCTTCACTCCTACACATTCTTATCATACCTACAAGCAAATTGAAAAAAATTTGAAAGTGTCGCTTGTAGTATTGTATGTGCTAAACACCACTGTGGTCGTGAGACTAATTGCAATAAATACGCTCATGATGCCACTTTTTTGTTGTTGCAGATTTTGCTGTTTTTGACGATCCGGTAGCTCTGTTTATTTTAATCATAGGGAGACCGACGCGATTTATAAGAATTTCCTTTCGCTTTTATATTGTGCCCTTTTTCATTAGGTAGGGTGACCAAATTGCCTTCGATTAAATAAAGGACACCTTATATCTGAAACTAAAACTCCCCCTCCCCCTCCATATTCAATGAAAACATTTTTCCATATGTTCTTATTAGGGCGTAGTATTTACTTCAAATAGTCAAACACGTCCTAAGAAAATCTCTTCGAAATACCTACGGAGAAAAAGTAAATTTCTAAATATTATTTTTTTTTTTACTTTTCAAGAAATGAATTTTTTTGTTGTTTTTATTATCTTCTTAATATAGATAAATTCTTGTTGCATTAAAAATTTAGAAAAACCATGAGCTTTTCATTGTTGCACTACGAAAGCTAAGTTCATAGTGGCAAATCGCGCGCACACAGGTGAGTACAAATTTTAAATTAGCATAGCTTCGTCAAAAATAAAAGGTAAATAAACGTTGTTTTTTATTTGCTAAGAATTGATTGGACTTTAAATCTGCATACTCAGATTTTACATTTAAAACGAATTTTCCTTTTTTTTTTTGGTTTTTTCAAAAAAAATTCATTTATTTTAGAAGAAACCCATTTCGCCGCCTAGCGGGTCCAGAAAAACCATTTTAAGTCCTCTTCTGTACACCCCAAAATAAAGCTCAATTCATTATCTTTCGATCTGATTACATTTTACAATAAAATTTTACACGTAGGCATCCATTTGAGGTATAAATTACAACCCTTCCCTCAATAGTGGAGGTTTCCCCATAAAATCCATTTGCGCGACCTCTAAACGTCCTTGAAAAAATCTGAAAAAATTCTCAAAACCTTTTTAGGCAATTATCTTTCGAATTCCGTGTGGACATTGTAACATTTCAAAAAAAAATTTTTTTCGGACACCCTAGTACTTATTAGTAATAAATATATAAACTGGAACGGCGTTTTTAATATCACCAGAAAAATGAATAAAATGAAGGACAATCAAAGGCCGATTAATTACTTTCTCCAAATCGCCAAAAAAAGGACATGTCCTTTTAAAAAAGGACGTTTGATCACGCTACATTAGGGCAACTATTGCCGACAATATTTTGGTTTATGGGCAAGACGAAGTGAGGAGAGGTAGTTTCTCTACATCCCTGTGCTTCGTCTCGCCTATAAACCAAAAAATTGCCGGCAATAGTTGCCCTAATGTAAAAGCGCACATTAAGGGTCTTAGTAGGCCCAGCAAGCCATATACGCGTATTAATCTAGGTTACTCACTAGTTTTATACACGGATTCTTTCAGTCACACGTAAATGGGCGAATATAGATTTATACTTGTTTATCTTGTGTACGAATAGCAGCTCTCACACTCTTTCGACAAAATCATTAGCATGTGTGAGTGTACCCTGTAAAGCACGATACTTGTTTGCACTATTACACTCACGAAATATCGTGCTACACTCACACATGCTAATGATTTTATTCAACAGAGTGCGACAGCTGGGTACACGTACACAAGATAAACAAGTATAAATCTATATTCGCGCATTTGCGTGTGACTGAAAGAATCCGTGTATAAAACTAGTGAGTAACCTAGATTAATACGCGTATCCTGCTTGAAGGGGTAGCATGATGTTTTGTAAATGTGTGAGTGCAAACAAGTATCGTGATTTGCTGGGGGGTTGTGAAAAAAAATTCGAAGTTTCGATTTAATCGATTTTTTTTTGGCTTATGGTCGATTTTTGTAGCATCGACTATGTTTTTTTCGATTTTAAATATTCTTGATTTTTTCTTTCGATGTTACATTTTTTTTTGGAAACTCTCTGGCAACTGTTTAAAATATGAGCAAAACGATATGCAAGATTGGAAAAAATTAAAGAAATTGAAGGTCAATTCTTCTGAAAGCACCTCCAAAAGGGAATAGAAACTATAATTGAATATCATTAATTGACTAGTGTTAGGTTAGGCTAAATTAGGTTAGGGTGGCTACTCCCTTTAAGGGGACACATTTAGGCCGCGTGTGGCCCGTTGTGATACCCCGTTGGGAAAAGGCATGCCTTCCCATTTACCCGTTTTGGAAACCAATTAACCAATAATTTAAACCGAAGGCCATTCTTATTTTGGGCCAGATGAAGTCGGTAAGGGAGGGAATTAAGAAGAAATTCCGAGGGCCAAGTTTAACCAAAATTTGATTTGGCCTTTCATTGGTTTTTTTCCTTCCTTACTTGAACCTTCTTCATTTTAAAGGGCCCTTTTTATTTTATTGATCTTGCCATTAATAATCTTGCTCCTTTTGAAATTCCTTTTGGATTAACTTTTTAAATTTGCCTTAAACGGTAAACGAATTTTTCAATTTAACCTTCAAATTTTCGGAAGGGATAATTTTAAATAAAAAAACTATTTCACTGTTAAATTTTTAATAAATTTTTGAAATGGCCAAAAATTTTTTTTCGTTTATTTTTTTTTATAAAAAATTTAATTTTAAACCTTTTTCCGAAAAAAAAGTTAATTGGTTTTAATAAATATGTTTTTGGAAAAAATTAAAATAAATCGTTTAAAATTTTTGGCCCCTAATTCAAATCCAACACCGGGATTTATAAATTACAGGTCTTCCATTAAATGAAAAATTTTGACTTTGTTCTTTAAAATTTTACAATTAAGGTTTTGTTCTTATTTGGGCCCAGGGAAATTTGGGGGCCCTTGATTTTTTTTTCGGGGAATTTTGGAACCAAATTTTAAAAAAGCCCATTGCTAATTTGGGTTCGAAAATTGGGCCGCAAGGTTCCCTTTATATTCGAACAGGAAAACCCTTAACAGGGGTGTTTCCCAAATTCGAACCATGGGTTTTTACCCCTTAAAATTTTGGGCTTAATTTTTACTTTAGTAAAAATTTCCAAATTTTTGGAAAGTTTTACAAAAAACCTTTTTCCTTTGAGGAATATGCAATGTTTTTGGGGTTACTTTGGTTTAAAGAATGAAAATTTAAAGGTTTAAGAAAACACCCGGAAATTTGGAAAACTTGGCCGCAAAAAACGTAAAATTTACCCAAAATTTCCTTTTTAAAAAAATTTTCCAATTTGGAGGATTTAAGTAGTTGTTGTAATTCCAATAAAAAGTTAAAAATTTGGGGAAAATTATAAGAAAAAATTTTGGAGGAAAAAGGGGGAAAAAATTTTGAAAAAATGGGAAAAATAGAGAAAAATGGGGAAATTTAAAAAAAGAAAAATTTGGGGAAGAAAAAATTTTAAAAAAAAATTGGGAAGGAAAATTTAAGGTTTTAAAGGAAAAAGGGTTGAAAAATTTTTCGCCGCGGCGCGCCTTTTGTTTTTTTCATTAACCATTTACAATTTCACAATTTTCCTTTCTTGCTTTGGGACCAATTTGGTTTACTCCCTTAATAAAAATTCTAATTTGAACCCCTTTCCACATTCACTTCAAATTGGCTAATTAGGAATTGGGATTGTTATTGAAAAAGGGGTGCCCCCCCTTACTTTGGTAATAACTTCCTGAACTACCTTAAAAATTCCACCGGATTAAAATTTTTCCTCTTAAACCCTGCAAAAACTGAATTTCCGCCCAATTTACCTCCAAAAGGAAAAACTTATTCCGAAAAAAATTTTGGAAAAATGTTTCGATGGGACATATTCAATCGTTATTTGGTGGGGCTTTTTTTTTTTTTAAAATTGTTTTTAATTTTCCTTTCCATTAAAACCCCAAAAAATATAAAAAAATTAAAACCACAATTTTTTTATTTTAAATTATTTGGCAAAAAATTTTTAAAAATTTTCTTTGAATTTTTGGGCCTTCTTTTAAATCCCAAAAAAATAGTTACAACGCCGGAAAAGTTAAAATGTCTAAAAATTCGTCTTTTTCCCAACAAATCGTTATTATTTTCTAAACCAACCAACCCCAAAAAGGTTGAGAATTTCAAACTTAAATTTTCATTTTTAACCCATTATTATTTTTAAAAAAAACAAAAAACAAAATCCCCCATTGTCCCACTGGGAAAAATTGTTCCCGGCCTGGAAATAATTTTAAAAAATCCCTGTTACAAAAAAGCGTTCCTATTTCCAGCTGTTCATTATGTCAGGGATTCGATATATCCAGATTCTACTGTATTTGCAAAAGAAAGAGACACTTATTGCATTTTTCAGCAACAATCTTGCTTCTCCTTCTTTAGCATACAGTCAGACGATATGTTTGTGTGTGTGACAGCCGAGCATGTCATATATTTACAGTGTTGCCCGTTTTTCAAGAAAATTCGTTTATTTTTGGTGGAAGCTTCGATTCTACCGAATTTTGGCCCTCTTAGTTCGATTTTAAAAAAATCGTAATTTTAGGGCAGAAGATCGATTTTATTCGATTTTCGAATATTCGAAAATCGAATTTACCCATCCCTACTTGGGCTACGCGCTCGAAAGTTTAAATTCTCTTATATATTACTGTAGTCTTCATGCTAGTTTAAGTCAAAAACTACTTTGGCTATACAGGGTGTTCCGTACTAAAGTGATTTTCTTTATAGGGTTGGTCGAGGGGGTCATTGTGAACAAAAAATCGTATGAGACCGGCGGGGGGCTTAAAATGTAACCCTGAGGAGTTATAGCGCCTTAAAGTTTTTAGGCAGTAAGGTTAGAAAAAAAAAACCTCCCACGATAATGGTTAATCGTAGAAAAAAACTGTTAACTTTCGCATAAATTTAAAATAAAATTTTTTTATTTTTACAGGACGTTTTCAAGTTGGTGGCCGGACAAATATCTTTTGTTTACAAATTAAATTAAATTGAATAGAAAAAGTTCAAGTTTGTTTTGAAATCCTATTTTTTCTGAGGTTAAACGGCTAACAAGGTATGACAAATGAACCAAGGTTTTAAAGGAAATTTAACGTAGAATTCGGAAAAAATGAGAAAAGTTTGTGTTAATAAGCCCCTTTTTCATACCAAAATGGCTCCCAAAGTAAAACATTGAAAGTTTTTTCAGAATTTTTGACTTTGACCGTTTATTTTTCCCCCCAATGGGTCAAATTTTTTACCATCAGTTTAATTTTTCCTAAAAGCCCTACAATTGGCTTTCAAACGGCATACAATTTTTTTTTCCTACGATTAACAATATCGTGGGAGAATTTTTTTTCTAGACTTACTACCTAAAAACTTTTAGGCGCTATAACTCCTCAGGGTTTACATTTTAGACCCCCGTCTCGTACGATTTTTTGTTCACAATGACTCCCTCGACCAAACCCTATAAAGAAAAGCACTTTAGTACGGAACACCCTGTATATGAAATTAAAAAAAAAATTTCATATAAAATTAATAAACCTGGTTTAAACTCTCCTGAAGACTACATTTAAAATTTTAAAACCTTCAAAAAGTTTAAACTAGGTTGGAGACTATGAGCCTAATTATTAGGGATCGGATTTTTAAATATTTAAAATAATTTTATTTTTTTAAATATTTAACTTTTAAATATTTTTACATATTTCTTAACATTTTCAAAAATTAGAAACATGAGCGCAGTAGGCGTTTGCATTTAACAATAAATTTCCACACACCAACTGTCAGAATTCAAAAACATTTTCATCACATTTTTCATGTTTGACCCAAACCGTCAAGTTTTCTAACAAAATTAATTTTTAAAAAAAAATTAATTTTTAAATTTTATTTTGGAAAAACAAAACCCTCAAACCCCTTTCCCAAGGTTTAATTTTGACCAAAAATAGTTTCCCCAATTTTTAAAAAAAAAAATATTTGCCCAAACTTTCAGGAAATTTATGAGTCCAAAATAAGTCCGAATTTTAAAATATGAACTCAAAATATTAAAGAACGTATTTTTTAACATAAATATTCTTTTTAAACATATTTTTAAATAATTTTTTTTCAAATTTGAAGAATATTTAAAATATTTAAAAAAACATATTTTACATATTTTTAAAAATTTTTTTGAAATATGTAAAATCCGATCCCTACTAATGATATTGGCAGCAGAAAAATTCCCCCTTCAGACACACGAACAGTGTTTCGGAACAATTCCATTTTATTGCATGAGAAAGAAAGAGAAGCGCAGAACATTTAACAAACAACTGTCGCTTGTCTTGCTCTACATACTTAATTGTTTCAGAACATTTTTTCGTGTGTCTGACTCTCGGCTAACTATATCTGAGTCGGAAATTTTATCGCTTTGTATTGGAAATTGTAAAAACTGAAATCAAACGTTTTCGTATGTGTGCTACCACTTCGTTTTATTCTCTCTCAGCCTGGTAGCACGAAAAAGTTGTTTTAATCTTGTTTCTGGATTTTCACACAAACGGTGATTTCGCTACTCGCCATTAATTTTTAATTGCGATTAGCTGCCCTATAAACGTAGCAATAGTTTAAGAATGCATTGTTATAAAAAATAGTAAAGTTTACAGAAACTTATGCTAACTTAAAGTAGAACTTTAGTAGAACTTATGCCAAGGCCTTCGGCTAAGATTTAGAATGTATATTTTAAAGACTTGAAAATTGTTTGGTTTCTCATTTTTTTTTTTTCTTTCAATTTGAAATTTGAACTAACCTCATCGTATGTACATTCCAGTGTTAAGTCCTTGTTAACAGCAAGCAACATGTCACCGACTTTTATGCCAGCCTATAGAAATTGAGGTTGTTAATATTTTCTCAATGAACAATAACAAAATAAAATTTGAATAAAACTTTGGATAGAAAAATGAATTTACCGCCACAGCATTTGACTCCTCACGCAGATCAGATATAAATATTCCATTGCCGACCTCAGCATGCTTACCGTAGATGACCATTATGCCAAGGAAGCCTTCCTTTTTCACTTGCACCGAACGTGCATTCGGATATTGCTCGAAAACAAATTTCGTCTATATGTCGTTCGCCGAGAACGATGAGGACAGGACATACGAATAAACATAACGACATCTGTATAAGAATTCAATTGAGAATGATTCATAATATTGACTTACATCATCTGTCGATGGTGGAAACTGTTTAATTGGCTTAACACACATGCCCTCATCGTTCGGCTTTCGGCGTGACGTGATCAAGACGAGCTTCTCGCCATCAATATTTTTAAAAACGACCGAAGCATTTAAAATGGCAACGATTCTTCAGGACGTTGCCATTGACTTCGATTATCTCATCGCCTGGCTTGACGTCGGGCTTTTGCCAGCAAACCGTTCGAATCGACGCCGGCAACAAAGCATGCCATTTTTGACGATCACTATGACCGGCCAGCGCTATACCTAGTGCGGCATTAGCTGGCCGCTGCACTTCAATCCTTCGTACATCCTTCATCATATTATAACGTTTGTTGATTTTAGCTAAAGATTCGAGTGAGACAGATTAAAAATTTTACGTCGCGCCTCTCACTCGGAATTCGCTTAGCAGAAGTCACAACAGTACACTCACCCATTGTATAACCAAACTCATCCTCCTGCTCTTTGTCGCGCTCCTTCTCTTGTCGATTCAATTTACAATTTCCCGCGGATGCACGATCAATCTGGAAGTAAAGGAGTTTTTGTTTTTTGGTTTTTAATAAACTTTTTACCAGCGACGATTTCGGAACTCGGGGAAAAGACTCACTTCATAGCCGGCTTCTGTGCGAATGCGACCCCGTCATATCACGCGTATCGTCGTCATCGTCGTCGGCATAGTTCGTCTTATTCTTAATCGACGATGTATAATTCGTATTCTTAAGCATATCGCGAGCATTGGGAGGCTTCGTCGTTGGTGTCGGACCTTTCGGTTGTTCTAAAATAACACTTTTCAATATTAATGGGACTGACCAATATTCGAATTGGACTAGATGATGTGACGACATACCTTGGGTGAATTTATTCTTATTTTGCAGGTAGCCATTTTCTCTTGTATCTGCTTTATTGTCGTCTAACTGCTCGGAAAAGTGATCGAATGTATTTTTCATTTAATTTCATTCAATCCATGCATTTTTCGAACTTACTTTTCCATAGGTTTGAATTTCTAAATTTATTTTGATACCCGATTCCTTAATGAGCTCAATGACTTGCTGCTCCGTTGCATTTCGAACGTCGTTGTTGTTTAAAGTCAGTATGCGATCACCAACCTGGAAGATCGGGGAATCATTGTCAGTCAGTGACGAAGATCAAAATTAAGATCTTAATTCTTATATGCCATGTATTCTCTCATTCCCTCGTCTATTGACAAATGTTTCTTAAATATTTTAAAAGAATCAAAAGGATCTAAAAAATGTTTGGCGCTCTCTGACTTGTGGAGGGAAATTTCCGGTGCCCAACGAAAGTTTTTCTTTGGAACCCTTGACTGTTTAAGTGTGTACCGAGATGGCCTCTCCAGAGGAAGGTAAAAGTATCCCTTCAGCTTCCTGTCGCAACAGGGCTAGATCAAAAACTATTTTGTTGCGTCATAAATCTCACCGCAACACCGCACAGTGGGATTTCGACTAAAAACACCCAAATTTTTCACCATACAGATATGAAAAAAATGTAATGAAGATTTGCCGGGTTAATGTTTAAATAAGAACAAATAATTGGTTGGTCCAGAAATTAATATTCGATATGGAAAAAAATGGGTCAAAGTCACAAAAATTATTTTGCAAAAAAAAAAATATATCACGTTTTGGTGAAATTTTGTAATGTTTTCATCGAGAATATTTGGGGCTTTTATACACGAACAAATTGTTCGATTTTTTTAAAAAAAGTCGCACAAGTTCAAATAAAGTATGTAAAAATTATTTAGTATAGTTTTAGGGTAAGCGATTGTAATGACATTCACGGTTGGAGGGCGTCCCAAAGGTTCGGCTTCATACTTTTCTGGGAAAAAAGTAGAAGGAGTGGTCCTAGAAAAA
>CM035806.1:60973728-61178728 GCA_020466095.1 Chlorops oryzae
ACATAATTATGTCCTATTTAGGGCAGGGAAAGGAAACATTCTGTCCTAAAATAGGTAAGAAATTACCAATTTTGGAACTATTTTGCTAGTTGGATATAACTACCTGATGGTTGCAGTAACTGTCACGCGGTTAAATCAACTGTCGAAAGGAAAATGGTCTAGCACCAGCGACTGGGGAAAAAATATTATTTTTTGCTTTGACTATTTTTATTTACATATGTACATATCTATTTTTATTAATATTATATGTTATTTATTATTATATTTTTTGTTTATTTGTTTGTTTTTTCCTCTAAATCTTTTTTTTCTTTCTTGTATTTAAATTTTCTCGCCTCGGCCAAGCCTCGAACCGCTACGATAAACGAACGAGTTTAATTTGTTGGTCAAAATGCTCATTTGAGTTTATGGTTGCTCAAGTTTTGGGAAACGTGCTTAAGGAATTGTTTCACTCACACAATTTTTACTTGAAAATGAACCATTAAAAAAAAATAAAATAAAATAAAACCTTAAAAATTTAGGAGAAAATCTTTGTCTTCCAAAACAACTACACTCTGAACAAAAAAAAACTGTAATTAAAAAAAAAAAATTCGGAAAAATTCTCGCCGCCAGCAGGGATAGAACCCCGAAGCTCACGACTGTCGAATCACAGCTTAAACAACTGAGCTATCGAAAACTCCGGAGACGGTTGATCAGAATGCGAACTTATACGTCTAAGTGAACGAAAACGAATTTGAACATAAAAAGTAACTGTTTTTCAACTGTTCATTTGCTTGCCTTTTTCAGTGCATTTAACGGAAAATACGGTTTATTTGACCACTCTTACTATAAGTGGTCTAAGTAGTTGATCTCACTGTTTTTATTTCTCTGGGTGTGGCTTTGACCACTGCCTTACGTTGGAGGGAAGTTGGTGTAAGAGGTAGAACCTCGAACCTACCAATGCCCGTTTTTCTGGGCGACATACCGGAGACTACGGACTATTGTTTAGCCGCAATTAGGGAAGCAGTTAGATGGCTGCAGCGGAATGTGATAACTCACAAAAGAGTTACTATTTTTACTGATAGTCAGGCAGCAATTAAATCATCAGACTCTCTGATAGTCAACTTAAATGCGGTCAGGAAGTTCCTGTCCCTTCTATCAGAGATGGGACAATAGTTTCGCATAGAAATCGTATGGGTACCTGGACATAGCGCTGCTGAGGAGCTGGCCAGACATGGCACCACTCTGATGGCTCCACGAACGGGTGAGCAAACAGAGGTTCCTCATGCTACCTGTCGCCTTCTCATTGAGAAATGGGCCAACAGGTCCTTTCAAGAGACATGGGAAAGTGTGGGTCTTTGTGAGAAAGCTAACCTAACTTGGCCACGCGTTTTGCATAATCGCACTGAGGAATTACTGAGGATTACTTTCGATTTCTGCAGGACTTTTCAGGATGAGGAGGAGGAGGAAACTCCTCAACGTCTTCTCCTGAACTGACCAGCCTTTGCTAACATGAGATTGAAAACCTTGGGGTGTTACTTCTTTCCCCCCCAATCGGAACTCGGGGAACTTAACGCATTGAGGATAGCAAGTTTATTGAGCAAACAAAATAGTTTTCAAATAGGTGTCTGAACCCGTGGTAACACAATGGACCTCTCTTGGTCTAAGTGCGCCACCTTTCGGGTGGGCGGCCCCTACAACCTAACCTACGTACTTTTAGCCATAATGCATTGTTTGATAAGAAACGCTCATGTTTATTATTAGATTCTTGCCTCCATGTTTTAAATATCTAACAAATCTTCTTTTGATTTGATTTTCACTATTTCCATTTCTTCTTCAGTTATCACTGAATTTTTTGACTTTATAAAATTAGTCAATAAATCAACGTTTTGATCACACTTAATAAGCTCTTCAGGTAATTTGGAATAAAATGGAATAAAATTATATATTCTAAGCTTATGATCAGAGGTGCACAAAGGGTAAGCTCCGGGGTAAAAGAGCGTAAAGAGAACATTTTGGCACACGTATAGAAACTGTGAGCGAGAGATGAAAAAGTATAAAACGAGGTCGCAATTAAAGCAAAATGCCACTTGTATTCGAGAAGCGAAGCGAACAACCGAAGCGAGCAAAAAAAACGAAGTCCCGTCAATTCTTCAAATCATGCTATGCATATATAACTATATACATATGTCACTCAGGAGCCGTTTCTATTTTGGCTCTTTTCAACACGCTCTTGGGTACCCACCACGGTCTTGGGTACCCACCAAAATGAGCATTTTTCACTTAGGTACTCACCAAAAGTATTTCTCTCTCGCTCTTTTTTTACCTGCCGAGTAACATCTCTTTCTAACTGGCGCGAAATGTCCCGCCCAAAATCTATGAGAGTGACATATATAGTAATATATGGTGCTATGACAAACTTTGCAGAGGCAAGACATGTGTCGCTCTGTTTTAATTTTTAAATCTTTTTATACCTTTTCCGAAGGAAAGGGTATATTAAGTTTGGCTCGGAGTATGTAACATACCAAAGGAGTCGCGATAGATATAGACATATATATATATTCTTGATCAGGGTGACAAGAAAGTCGATCTAGCCATGTCTGTCTGTCTGTCTGTCTGTCTGTCTGTCTGTCTGTCTGTCTGTCTGTCGTCGGTCACACTATAGTTTTTCGTAATTTACTCCTAAGCCATGAAAGATATCATATTGAAATTCGGTATGGACATGAACCAGGTAAATGTCCGAAAAACTGCATAAAAATTGTTTTCGTAGTCCCTTCTTGGGTCGTGGGAAGTGGTTCAGAAGTTTCAAAAATCACGATTTTTAAGGTTTTTCCTGGATAACTTTTTTACTATACATCCCAGCTTATTGAAATTTGGTGGTGTATAGCTACTATGTAGACTTAAGCTTTCGCCGAAAAAAATTGCGACATCGCTGATTTATGGTCATCATCCTACACATTAGAAAAAAACACTCTTCCTCTTATTCTCATATGTGTAGACAAAAATGATTTTTTTTTTTTTGCTTCTTCTGATTGTGTATTTTGCCGCCAAATAAAGTCGTCACTTAAGGTTAAAATTTGACCACCATTCGCGAAATTCGCAAAAATTTGATTTTCATATTTTGAATTTAGTATTCGCAGCTAAACAAAATGTCCTCTAACGGTTAAAATTTGAAAGACCACCATCCGCGAAATTCGTGAAAATTTGGTTGTCACTATTTTGAATTGAGTATTTCGCAGCTAAACAAAATGTCCTCTAAGGGTTAAAATTTCATCAAGACCACCATTCGTGAAATTTGCGAAAATTTGATTTTCACTATTTTGAATTGAGGATTTCGCAGCTAGACAAAATGTCCTCTAACGGTTAAAACTTGACCATGCTCACCATCCGCGAAAATTTTGTGCTTAATAATAATCTCGAGTTTTAGAAGCTAAATCGAAGAACAGATAAGGTATAAATAGATATCCAAGCTAGAACAACGAAAACGGCAGGAATTTTTGTTAAGGTAATGTTTTAAACATATTTTAGGCTGAGGAAAAGGTATGTGTGCAATCGACTTTGCCGATGTAAACTTCTTTACTTGTTTTCGTATAAGTTTTAGTTTTACCTCAGATAGAGTGCGTTGAGAGCTCAGTATGCTACAGACCATATAGAACTATAGCTGCAACTTCGGAAAAAACCTATTACGTGGTACACCACACATTCTATTACGTGGTTCACCACAACACTCGACTTATGGCGTGGTTCACCACAGTTGAACTTTTTCACCAAATCAGGCCATAACGCGCCGAAATTTGGCCGAAGTTGCAGCTATAGTTCTATATGCTACAGACTATTGTCGAGGTGGGATCTATGACGCTTGTCGCTTTGTTATTCTCTCGATTTTCTAATTTTATGGCTTTGTTGTACCACTACTATTACGCATAACGAAAACGGCCTTGTAGTGGTGGTCACCTCTGCTTATGATCTTCTTTTTTCTTGTTTTTTTGGTTTGATTTGGCTTTTTTACACATTTTAATAATTTCTTTTCTTCAATTCAATTAGTTTATTGTTTCTACATATTAATAACACTGTGATAGTTTTTTGAAAAAAAATTTTAAAAGACAAGGCCAAATTCAACGGTTTCCCCCTATTTCGGGCACGGGGAATCGAACTGCATCATTAGTTTTTTGAGTTATCGGTAAGCCTTCATACGATTTTTTTTTAAAAGTTTTTTTGACCACTTTTTGGCACATATCTATGTTTGAGTTGAAGTTGGGTATTCTAAACTGGTATCAAAATGTAGTCTACGATACGCAAAATAATTTTTTCCCAAGACTCTGTTATGATAAAATGGAGCGTTAGGGAGCTATACGCGTTTAAAAGTGCAAAAAATTCAAATTTTTTGCGAGATGTTTTCTTGCATACTTTTAGGATGTGACTTGAGCATATATTCATGCCTTTAAATTTCACACATTTAATAACATACTTTTAGGAGGAAACAAAATATTTAAAAATACATTTTTCAACTCCTCATTTCCTTATTCTTCGCTTATTCTACTGGAGCGAAAACGAAAGCAAAGAAAATTATAAAAACTAATTTTTAAAAAAGCAAATGTTTTTTCTAAGATTGAACCCAGGTCTCTGGGTGATAGCCCGACACTCTACCAACACACTACACACCCATTTGCTCAAGTGTTACATAGCTCGTGTTTGTTCTGCCAAGCATTTAAAAATTAAATAAATGAAGCCGTTCATTAAAAATTACGGAGCGGTAGGGTTGATGTAGCGTAGTGCATAGTATTCACGACTCGCGACCTTAACACTGCAGGTTCAAGCCCAATCACCCAGAACGATTTGTTGTAATGTATTTTTTTTTTTTTTTGTTCGTGTTTTTGCAAGTCGCAAATAGACATGGCCGGGAAGGCCTATTTTAAGCATGATGATGGCTCTTATCTTAATTTAGTCAATTGAATTATGAATTTAGGAGTAATGTTTCAAAAAGCATCCTTCTTCTACCTTCTTCTTGTGTCGGGAAGCTATTGACCAATGATTCAAATACTGTTGCTGCTAGCCTCACGCTTGCATATGTCAAGATCGTTCTCCTGTTGCCAGTAAAATCGCAAGCAATTAGATTTATGTTTGACTTGATATTTTTGGCAGAACAAACACGAGCTATGTAACACTTGAGTAAATGGGGTGTGTAGTGTGTTGTAGAGTGTCGGGCTATCACCCCAGAGACCTGGGTTCAATCTTAGAAAAAACATTTGCTTTTTTAAAATTAGTTTTTATAATTTTCTTTTCTTTCGTTTTCGCTCCAGTAGAATAAGCGAAGAATAAGGAAATGAGGAGTTGAAAAATATATTTTTAAAATATTGTTTCCTCCTAAAAGTATGTTATTAAATGTGTTGAAATTTAAAGGCATGAATATATGCTCAAGTCACATCCTAAAAGTATGCAAGAAAACATCTCGCAAAAAATTTGAATTTTTTGCACTTTTAAACGCGTATAGCTCCCTAACGCTCCATTTTATCATAACATGTTTTTGGGAAAAATTACTTGGCGTATTGTAGACTACATTTTGATACCAGTTTAGAATACCCAACTTCAACTCAAACATAGATATGTGCAAAAAGTGGCCAAAAAAACTTTAAAAAAAAAATCGTATGAAGGCTTACCGATAACTCAAAAACTAATGATGCAGTTCGATTCCCCGTGCCCGAAATAGGGGGAAACCGTTGAATTTGGCCTTGTCTTTTTTTTCGACTACCACAGTGTAATTGGCTTAATGAATCGCCAAGCCTAAAAGTATACCATAGAAAATTTTTTAAATTTATGTTTACACCAGAGAACTGCATGCGGTGTTTCAATAAACAATCATACTCAATCAACGCACAAAAAGCTTTCGCTCAAACGATCAAACATGCCTCAATGCTTATTATGTTCATTCAATTACGCCAAAGCATAATAATGGCTGTATGTCTACTTCGCTAAGAACGCACATACCGCATTCGAACCGATAATTTCAAGTGTCAATGAAATGTTCGGACTGTGAATGTTCGAAGCTCGTTCGAACACTACTCCGTTTTTTGCGGTGGTCAGTTTGATTGCAACTCAAAAGCTAAGTTCAAACATTCGACAATACAAATATACAAAAGGCAAGAAATGAATGAGTGCACATTTTTGCATGCCCTTACGTTTCTTTGATAACGTAGTATACACTCCTTTGGCAACTTTTTTAATAACTTCAGTTTGAACATCTGACATTTTTCGTAAGTCAACTGAAATGCTCACGGCTTAAATAATTTCAAAGAACTAAAACAAAAGACGTCCTCGTATATATGTACCTACAACTTATAATCATACTCGTGTGATTGTTGTCACGAGCTCTTTGCTTCTAGGAAATTCTAAATGTTTTTGCTCTTTGTTTTTGAGTTGCAATCAAACTGACCACCGCAAAAAACGGAGTAGTGTCCGAACGAGCTTCGAACATTCACAATCTGAACATTTTATTGACACTTGAAATGATCGGTTCGAATGCGGTGTGTGCGAGTTTGAGCAACACTTCATTTGAGTGTCATAATCGATTGTGCATTAAAACTTTCCATCAAGCACAAATCAAGAAAAATGTGATCGTTGCAACTCTCTCGTTTGCACTTTTCTTACACGGCAGCAACACGTTCAATTTTTGCCTTTCAAATTCCCACCCTTCAGGACATACGAGTATCTCATCTCTAACGTTGTTCTAGTGCAACTTTCACCAGTACTAGTTCTTTTTTATACCCCTGCCAATGCTTAGCACTATAGATTAACATTGCGTGAGGGCCGGAAATCACCAGTTCACTTTTGAGCTATAGCTGTTTTGGTGCTGGGGGAACCAATTGGAAATATTTGGTATAGTTTAACACTACACCGAAAAGTTAAGAAGATAACTTCTTAATTCTTATATGAATCTTGTAAAAAACCAATTCGGCGGGTTCGATCACTCCAGCGAGCGTTTTTATATATATATATATATATATATATATTTTTTTTTTTGGTAAAGTAGATAATTTAACACTTACATTATTTAAAAAACCGAGAAATAAAAGATTTTACCAATCCTTTTATGCTTAAAAAATAAAAAAATAAAAAGATTCTACAAGGAATTTTTTGAAAGAGCTTGGTGCGTGACGTTTTGGAAGGCTCGATGAAAGCAACTACTTATCATGTAGGAGTGTAGGTCTAACTCTTCTTCTTCCTAATCCCTGCAATGTGTTAGAGCTACGCTGCTTCATCATATGCATATAGCATGAGGAAAAGAGAAGCATGCTATGGCAGCGAAATATTTAGCTCTGCTCTGGTGAAATGCATTGCCACTTTAATTTTTAATTTTGGGAGATTTTGGAGTACATTACATATAAAATATCTACCAAACTCATAAAATGATATAAAAAGCTTGAAAAACATAAAACCAATGAAGGAAACTCAAGGTTAGGTTAGGTTAGGGTGGCCGCCCCCTTTAAGGGGACACATTTAGGCCGCGTGTGGCCCGTTGTGATACCCCGTGGGAAGGCATGCCTCCCTAGTTACCCGTTCGGTGGAGCCAATTGGACTCATTTATGAAGCGAGCCATGTCTTTTATTATAACAGATGATAGCTCGGTGAGGGAGGAGAAGAAGAAGAAGCCGAATAGCTTGGATCTTCTCCTGGCTAGGCCCCGGCAGTGACACATGAGGTGGCTCACTGATTCTTCTTCCTCCTCCGATCTGCAACTTCTACAGAAGTCATTGTATGGAACGCCAAGGCGTTCGGCATGCCTGCCTATTAGGCAGTGTCCTGTGATAATGAAGACCAAGCGCCTTATGTCGGTGCGGCCCAGGGCAAGGAGTTGACTGGTCCTTTTGTAATCTAGGTCTACCCGCATCAACCTTGAGGTGAGGCAGGAATCTTCCTCTGCCCATGCCTTGCGTGCCTGCTTGTAGAAATCAGATTTATTCTTTAATTTCACTGAAGCAAGCGGTATACCTAATTCAGGTTCCGTTATAGTATTCTCGAATTCTGTACCGGCTCTCGCGAGACCATCCGCTGTACAGTTCCCTTTAATATCCCTGTGTCCAGGCACATACATCAGGGTCACCGAGGAGTGCTCTGCCATCTCTTGAAGAGATGAGCGGCACTCGTGGATTGTCTTGGATGTGGCTACCACACTTGATAGGGATTTTATGACCGTCTGGCTGTCCGAGTAAATCAACAGATTTTCTGGGAAAATCTTGTTACCCAGAAACCAGTTGGTCGCTTTATTGATTGCCACTACCTCTGCCTGAAAAACACTGCAGTGGTCAGGGAGTCGAAAGCTGAGTTTTAGGTTGAGCTCCTCCGAGAAAACTCCACCCCCAACTCTGCCCTTGAGCTTAGAGCCATCCGTGAATACCTCCACGGATTTGGAAGTAATGTCAGGTCGGTGATCCCAGTATTCTCTATTAGGGATCACGGTCTCGTTTTATAGAGATCCGATGGATCGTATAGTCCACTAGAAGTGGTTGGTCCCCCATCAGGATGGCCGCATGGCCAATGGGTCTGGAGGGCCAGCATCCGATGACTTTGAATCTGGTTGTGGATAGTTTGGCCTGTCTTTTAATAAGAAGCTCTGATGGAATCCAGTTAAGAATTGCAAATAGAGCTTTTGTGGGAGTGGTGCGCAGAGCTCCCGTGATCATTAGAGCAGCGCTCCGTCTAACTCGGCTTATCTGTGCCTGGGTTTTCTGCCTGCAAATTGCTGGCCACCAGACTACGGTGCCGTACAGAAGGATTGGCTCTACAATAGCCACATATAGCCACATCAGGACTCTAGGTTTGAGTCCCCAGCTTTTGCCAACGGCTTTTTTGCAGCAGTAGAGAGCAGTTAGCGCTAGTGTCCGACCGAAGGTTCGGTTTCGGCCAAAAAACTGAGTTTCGGCCATAGTTTCGGATTCGGCCAAAAAACTGCCGAATATTCGGCTAGCGCCGAAACTGAAGTAATTAAACCAGCTGATTTGAATTATACGTTGCGGCTATTTCAAAATACCGGTTTATAATACTAAAAGTACTTGCACTCATCAATCATATCGCACCCTGCTACTAATCGGCACAATTTAAAATTTCGCATTTCTTGAAAATCAACAAATCTCTCTTAAAACTAAGGAGAAATAATATATTTTCTAAACTTATATTAATCTCAATTGACTGCTGCTTCAGTCCATATAAGCGTTAATTTTCTAGGTGTTGAGTTTCTTACCGAAAAATGAAATCGAACATAAAAAAATTGATAATAAAAATTTTGAATTGTGCCGATTTATTAGCAAGGGTGCGATATGTTATGTATGATACCATATGGTATCGATTATAATCAATAATTATTCACACTTGCATTTTTTTTGACATCATAAGCTGGCACGCGGTCATTTCTGATTTGAAATGAACTTATTTACGTTTTAATTGCTTTTTTTATCCTTTTGAAGTCGAACTGTATAGCCTTTTTGAAGTTGGTATGACCTACAAGGAATTTCGTACTCATCTCAAGTCATCTCATGCATTTTCTTATTATATAAGGTAAAAATATTAGTGTCCGCCCGATGGTTCGGTTTCGGCCGAAACTGAGTTAGCAGCCGAAGATTCGGTTTGGTTTCGGCAAAAAATCTTGTTTCGGTCGAACACTAGTTAGCGCCTTTCGGCGTCTCTCAAGCACGTTTTCGTTCCAAGAGAGTTTAGGGTCCAGGATCACCCCTAGGTACTTGACCTTTGATGAGAGGTTGATTGGCACCCCGTCCATTACCGGAGGAATGAAGTTCCTGAGCTTGTACCTTCTGGTGAACAGCATCAGTTCCGTCTTCTGTGGGTAGACATTGAGTCCATTTTCCCTGCACCATGCTGATAGTATTCTAAAGGCATGCGTCATTCTACCCGAAAGGGTATTTGGATCAATCCCCGAGAGTGCTATGGGTAGGTCATCGGCGTAGCCAACCACCTTGAAACCTGAGTCTGTCAGTCTTTCAAGGAGGTTTTCCACCACAAGGTTCCATAAAAAGAGGGGACAAAACGCCCCCTTGAGGAGTACCTCGGTATGTAGCTCGCCTGACCTGCTCATTACCCATCGAGGTGTTTATGCACCTGCAAACAAGGAGCTGGTGCGTAAAGTTTACCAGGTTATTATCCACCTGCATCCTGTTGAGGGCTCTAATAACAGCTGCTAGGTCTATGTTATTAAAGGCCCCTTGTATATCTACAAACGCTGCCAAGGTGTACTCTTTGCAGTGAAGAGACTTCTCTATGTAGCTCAAGAGCGAGCTGAGAGCCGTTTCCGTAGATCGGCCTTTGGTATATGCATGTTGAGCACTGCCTGCCGGACGCCGAGTCGCAGTCCTTATGTGACAGTCGATGATGCGCTCTAACGTCTTGAGAAGAAAGGATGAGAGACTGATAGGTCTGAAATCTTTCGTTGAGGTCTGAGTGGCCTTTGCCGCCTTGGGGATGAAGACCACGTTTGATTCGCGCCACAGGTGCGGAACGTGGGCAAATTCAAGGCAAGCCCTGAAGATGCTCTTGAGCCAGGGCATCGCCTCCGATACAGTAGCCTGTATATCGGCGGGTATTATGCCGTCAGGGCCAGGAGATTTGAAGGGATGGAAGGAGCCAATGGCCCATTTTAGGCTCACGTCCTCCAAAGAAACCGAAGTGGGAACCCGTAGTGCAGTAGTTGGCGCAGAGACGTGGTCTCTCGCATCCATGCTTCTAGGGAAATGTGCATCAAGGAGGGCCCCTATCGTTTCCGCATGGGACTCCGTCCATTTGCCGCTGATCGTTTGGATTGTCCCAATTTGGGTACCATTACGGGATAGTATCTTACGAAGTCTGCCTGTTTCGCCGAGGCTTTCAACATCGTTGCAGAAGTGTCTCCAGGATGCGCGTTTTGCCTTCCTGGTCTCGGCCTTGAAAAGCCTTAGCTTTTCTTTGTAAAAAGCCCAGTTGTTGGCTGTTTTTGCTTGGTTGAAGCTTTTCCTACATTCCCTACGTAGCTCTGCTATGCGTTGACTCCACCAGTGTGGTTTGGGCTGACCCCTGGGTTTAACGGGTCTGCATGCAGCCAGGGTGGCCTGGTTGTACGCATGGGTTAACGTAGTTACGGCATCTTCCAAGCACTCAACGCCGTCAATTTGAGGAGGAGACCCTATCATTTCACTGAAGTTGGATCTGTACTTACACCAGTCCGTTTTTCTTCTGTTAAGATGAAGTTGACTCCTCCTAATGTACCTGTGGTCCCGCTGCTTGCTCGCTAGCCAAGGTAATGTCGAGAACTTCTCTACGGTTAACCGTAATAAAGGTTGGTTCGGTACCAACATTGGCTATAGCCAGATTGTTGCACAAAATGAAGTCGAAGAGGGAACTCACCTCTAACGTTAGTGTCGGTGCTGCCCCAAATTGTGTGGTGTGCATTTGCATCAGCACCAATGAGTACGGGATTGCCTCGCTTATTCGCTTCAGCGATTATAAGCCTCAGAGGCTCACCTGGCGGTGTAGCACCGTCATCATAGGCCATATAGCTGGAGACAATCCAGAAACTCTGGTGTTGAATCTCCACAGCAATTAGGGCGTTGTCACCGTCACTACGGTTTTGTATGAAAAAGTGCTTTACGCAATCTTTTATCATAATGCAGGCCCTAACCTTGCCTGCTCCTTTGGCGTATATGGTGCTATAACCTTTTGATTTTAGTCTACAAACCTGGTCTTTACAGATCCAAGGTTCTTGAACCAGAACTAGCTCCTCCCCTCCTTCAGACAGGTGGAGGATGAGCCCTGCAGATGCAGCTTTAGAGTGGTGGAGGTTGATTTGCAGAACCTTCACCATTATCATCACAAGGAAACTCAATATCAAGGAAAAATAAAATTTGTTTTTTTAGTCCTACCCCGTCCACATAACTTTTTGATCAAACTGCTTCAGCAAAAATACTAAATTCTATGTACAATCAAATTCGTAACCGTAGTCAAAAATGTATGTCAATTTATTACAAAATGAAAACTTTTGTGCACATTAAGAAAACACACATCGTCATACATTTATTAAAGCTTAAATTTTGAACTTTAAAGCCATTTAATTAACCAAGCCGACGCCGGGTTTGTATGATAATTTTCTTGCAAGTGGCATTATAATGCCGCTTTGTGTCTACCCGTATTGTTGTTGGTAGCTTTCTGGTGAATTTCTCGAAAAAGTTGAATTTCCTATACCTGCCTAATGGTGAATTTCTTATTAGCGGCAGAGCCTTTTCGACGTCGACAGTTAGACTTACACTCCTACATGCTACTTATTTGTTGGCAACTTACTTTCTGCTTCCCCTTAGCTTTTCCTTGAAATTCACTTGCTTGTTTAATTCTCAATTTTTCCACAAATTCTTTGGCCCGCGGCAGGGTTCGAACACGGACCTTCTAGATTACAAGTCTAGCACACTTCAACTACGCCATCGCGAGATATGATTTCAGCTTGCTAGATTGATTATATCAATGTGAGTGCAAAAAAACTGGTTTGTCTTTTTAAACTATGGAATGAATACGGAATTAATATACTTTTTTAAATCAATAAGTCTTCCTTATAATATTAAATGGGCCTCTTCTTAAAACGATTTTCTTCCAATAAGGAATCTTATCAAAAGGTAATTTTTATAAGAATATCACACAGTTTGATTGATATGGTCACCTTATTATTAGACTATATCAAGAAGTATTCCATATTCTTCAACATAAATAATAAGATATTCACATGAAATATATGAGGATATCTATTAAAATGTTTCAATAAGATTTTCTTTATGCATTCAAAGAGTTTTCTCTATGGAAAAATCATATTACTCATATAGTTGAAGCACATTTCTCTACAAAAATTGCTCAATAAGGGGATCTTATCGACTTTATATGGTCATATTTTTCTGTGTGTACTTCTCTTACATAAGAAAGTCACACGCTTTGGTGATATTTTGGAAATAAAATTTCTGCAAAAAAATGTCATTTAAAAAAACGGAGATATCGATTTTAGCGGGTTGTATTTTGGAAATGCTAATTTTACTATTTGCTGCTAAGTATATGCTTTATACGAAATTCTACCTCTATTTGCACTAGTTCTTTAGTATCTGGTGAAAGTACTTGTAGCTTTTAGGAAATTTGCTCGACACGTCCCCAGTAGAAAATGTCCCGCGGACATCCGCGGGGATTTCCTCGTGAAAATGGGAGTCGCACCACCTGCCTTCCTGGAGGTTGCGCGCGGTGATATTTCTACACGAATGTCATTACGCTTCACCTAGGACGAGTTCATCGGGGCGGCGCGAGAAAGTCCGCTGCAGCGAAAAAAGTATATACAACTATTTCTCTCTCTCTCTCTCTCTCTCTCGCTCTCTCTCTCTCTCTCTCTCTCGTGAGTTCAGAAAGGAATCTCGAGTTTCGAGAGAGGATTCTCTCATCGCGTTTTTTCATGTAGTTCGAAATTTTCTAAAAATCTTTTTTTCTTCTACAATTATTGTTTTGCTCGGGCAGGGATCGAACCCGCGATCTTCGGATTCTGAGGCCAGTATGCATGCCATACGCTACATCTCGCAAATGATCGCCTGACGCTAAAACCATATTTAAATTTAAACAGCTAATGAGATTCAAGCAAGACGAGTTCAAAATGTAAATGACAATCGGGCATGCCTTTTTCGCTCCACCTCGCTGACACTGTCATGCGGAGCATTTCACCGAGGCGTCCGCTCTGAAAGACGCGCGAACTTGTTCACCGCCGACATAATATTCTGCTGGGGTCCTGAAGGGCATACACTCAAAACATTTTACTAACACACTCACACTTTTAGAACTTGAACGCCAACTTGACTTCAATTTTTCTTTCAAGCGCCGTTTCAATTTTACGTTCAAGTTTTTCACAGCTGATCATAGTTGCATAGCATTCTAAGTTTTTTCCTTGACGACGGCATTTTGAAAATAAAATTGCCATTCAAGTTGCGTGCAGGCTACGTCATAGCTTCAATTTTAAAGAATTTTGACAACCAGTAGGTGTGCTCAACTTGAAAGCAAATTATTGAACGTGTAGCTGCAGTGTTACAAAATTAATGATTTAAATGTGCCAGACTGAGCCGGCCATAATTTTTTTCATAATTTGTTAGAATTAGCTCTAAGCTTCAATTTTTTCCCTATAAGAAAAGAACTCGACATAACTCACATTAGTTCTAACAAGAATAGTATTTTATAGTCATTTTCATTGCCGCTTACATTTTAAACCACTTCAGTTAGATACTCATTCTTGCGGTTAGTTAATTACTAAATGTAATATTTTACTATAAAAAACCATTTGATCTTTATAAGTAATTTTGTTTTCCATTAATGCAGTACTGAAATTAATGAAAATCTTAGTCAATTATTACCCTATAATCTTTATGTGACTCCCAGCGGGTGTACCAAGTAAAAATATTTCCTTTTGAAAAAAAATTTATGGCTTTCTCTTATTTTGACAATCCTCTACAAAACTGCATCACTACTTTTTCGAAATGAATTGGTCAGAAAAAGGACTTTTGCCGCAGAAAAACCATAGTGGGGCGTGTCAGATTTCGATGAAACCTTCAGGATCTCTTTGCCTTGTTGATAATTCGCTTCGTGGAGGATTTAAAAAAATTCTGATAAAAGGAAAAAAATATATGGAAAAAAAAGTTGTCGTCCTACGTCATTGCCAAAATTCTCTATCGGAATGAACTGAAATTCATTCTGAGATTTCCAAAAACGCGAGAGCATTTAATTTATAACATTAGGATCCATCGTCATTGCGTCGAATTGTGTCATAAGGAGGAGATTGGAGTGCCATTTTTGTTCATTTCTTCGAAGCGATTGATTCTTTGTTTATTGAAACAAAAAAGAAATAAATAAACAAAACTATTCGGAAAATTCAGTGCCAGCACATTCCGCCATGTTTTACATCACATTAAATCCGAAATAAATCAGACTCAGCCAGCGTTTTTGTATGGCTTCAAGATTTTGTCTATTCGCTTGCCTAACAAAGACATCAACACTTCCGAATGTCCCAAAGACTAACCGAGGCGAGTGCATTTTAAGATTTTCTTAGGAAAACAAATAAAATAAAAAAATAAATTTAAATAAAGTAAAACAAAAAAATTAGCAAAATAAGAGAAACGAAGGGAAAATTTAAAATAAAGAGCAAACTTACCTTGAGTTTTCCACAAAGATGCGCTGGACTATCGGGCACGATTCCTTTGATGAAAATACCAGTCGTTTTGGTATTCGGTGAGTCCTTTACCTGTTAAAAAAAGGAGCCAGACTTGCTAATACCCTTTGTTAATCTAAAAAGAATATCGTCGGCTTAAAGTGTAAACCTGCTAAGTCCACTTTTAACCGATTCCGATTTTTCGATGTCATTCGATAGAAAAAAGCACACTGCATCGTCAGGAAAAAAAAAATCTTTTTTAATTTCAAATTCTAAATACGGAGAAATTGGTTATGAGTAAAACTGCTAAGTCCAACTGTGGTCATAGTTCACAGCTAACACCAACAAGTGACTCCAAGTAGACTTTGTATGGTGCACAAAATCGAATTTAGAACAGACTTCATATAGGAACAAAATAAACCATCCATATTTTGGGTCTCCTTCCCTACTTTGAAGTCTTGAAAAAAAAGTGTTTTTTGTTTACCCGGTAAATTTTTGAAATTGTTAGTTAGCAGGTTTACACTTTAAGCCGACGATATTCTTTCATTCAACAATTACCTCTCCCCTTACGATGCATATTCCGAATGATTTCTTCCCCGACTTATCCAAAACTACATTGTGAATTTGATCTGAATAAAGAGAAATTCGCCGTACGAATTTATTAAAATCATATCTCATTTGTGGTCAGTGAAAGTGTCCCTATTTGAATGATTGAGTGATACAGAGCCGTTGAAAGGAATTGCGGATCTCTTTTGGGTTCAAATGACAAAAAAGGTATTAACATAAGCGCCGTGATGGTGCAACGTCTCGAGAGAAAGTCCGGGCCATCTAGAGACGATTTGAAGTCAACTTACTTCAAAGGAATTCCCTAAAAATTGTAGGCTGCTTATGGAATTCCTGATGGTCCGACAGAGTCACCCGATAAAGACTATCTGCTCTATTGAGGATTGAATTGCAAGCAGTATCGAAGGTAATCAAATAGCCTGAAAATTCACCATACATGTATATACTTGGAATTTTGGCCTTCAGATGAAAAGGGAAGGTAAATATGTATATATGAACCTAAAATCTACAGAAACAAGAGAATTTTCTGCACGTTTCAGATGAAAATGGTCGTCCCAGAATATCAATTGAACTGGGATAAATTCCTTGTCCTTGTCCTTGACCTCTCCAAATGACTTCGTATTGAAGTCTTCTGGGATAAAGAACCCGCAGTGGTCCTAAGTTAGGCAGATTTCCCAAATAGATCAAATTAAAAATTTAAATGGAGAAAAGCGGACCCTGCCTAGGTCACGATATAAGACGCTCGGAAAATTGTGAGGGGGCGAAGAAAGTCTGGAATAATCCAGATTATTTTGGTTAAATAAAAAGAATTTAGGGCGGTAAAATATCTTAGACTTATACTTAACGTTACCATCTCCCTTCTGCAAAAAAAAAAAAAAAAAACGGATGTGAAAAAAAATTTTATTTTGCTGTACGCTAATTTGGAAAAAAATGTACAAAAAACGGACACATTTTTAAGTAAATATTTACACAAAAATCCCTTATTTCTGTTCAAACAAATTGAATTTTTCGGACTCAGAACTAACAATTGTGAGATTTCCAAATACAACAAAGTATTTAAGCTTTGAGATTGCAAATCACCAGTTTTTAAGTGAATAAAAAACAATTATTCTTCATCAAAATCTCCAGCGTCACAACAACCCAATTTAAATCAAACTTGTCAATGTGCCCTTTTACATTAGGGCAACCATGATACAAAGAGAGCAAGATAGCGCCACGTCGGATACCGCTATTTTAAAGCATTCGCATTGTTGTTGTTTCCAATGCTAAAGTATAGTTGTGACGTTGGGCTTAACATGCGAAACAACAACAACGAAGATCTCATTTTGTATTTGTGACATCATCGGGCTGAAGTGGCGCTATCTTGTTTTCTTGTATCAAGAGGGCAACTATTGCCGGCAATTTTTTGGTTTGTAGGCGAGACGAAGCGCGTGGATGTAAATAACCTACCCCTCACAATGGTACTCGTCGTTTGTCGGATCTTGAAATTTTTGAATTCAAAAAAATATTTCTAAAAAAAAGTACAATCGCATCACAAATCATGATTTCAAATATGTTCGCATGACCGCTGTATCGGCTTAAAAAAAACGGACTGTCCAGCGAAAAAACGGACATATGGTATGGTTACTTATACTGGATAGATATTAGATGTTCTTAAATTTGAAAGTTGCCGGGCAACCTTGCCATTTGGTTCTACTGCCTAAAAAAACGAACTAGTGATTTTTTTTTATTGAATTTTAGGGGTCGCTACCACGACTCAAAGTTTTAAAATTTTTGCCTGCCTAAAAATATACTAACTTAAAATACAAAACGAAAAACAAAAATTCTTTCAACTTTATTTAAGTCACATTCAAAATATACTGACTAAAAATAAATTAAATCAAATTCATAGCATATTTTTAGGCACGATTTTTTAAAGGTATAGTTATCTCAAACTTTGAACTATTGTGGCGACCCCCAAAACTCAATTTAGAAAAATTAAAAAATCACACGCATGTTACTTAGATGGAACAAGCGAATGGCGAGCTCTAATCACATAATTTTCTTTTTGTTAGTTAGTAAAAATGCGTAAAAGAATACGTTTTCCAGCATTACGTTTGCTCAATATAAAAAAAGAAAAATCACAAACTTAAATCACCAGTTCGTTTTTTTGCTAGTAGAACCGAATTGCGAGGTAGCCCGGCAACTTTTCGAAATTTCGCAATCTGAGGGAGCACCCTAATACATATAAGTTTTTATTGGGACCATATAGGGGTCAGTTATTACTGTAGTCGTTTCCTGTATGTATAAAGCTTAAGCTTTGTTTTATACAAAAAAAAAAAAATATTAAACTATTTAGGTGTTGTAGCCATAAGAAAAAGCAAGCCAATTGCGCAACTTAGTTCTCTGTCACAATATCCCAGATTGCCTAAAAATTGAATGATAGGGAGAAAGAGAGAAATAGAGAGACAGAATAGGAGAAAGGTAGAGAGTGATATATGTAGAAAGAGAGAGAGAGAGAGAGAGAGAGAGAGAAAAAGAGAGACAGAGAGAGACAGAGACATTTAAATAAAAGGCCATTATCAGAAAAATTTTGGAGAAATTTTGAAAAGAAAAAACAAAGCTCAAAGAGGGATTCCCAGAGTTTCTGCAGTTGACCAACATCTTCGATTGTTCTTCAAAGTAGATTGCATAATGAGTGCTCCTTAATAGAATCAATTGTGAAAAATTCTTCGAAGGCAGTTTCTTATGGGCTCCGTTAAGAAAACAAATTTGGCTTAAAAAACTTCATAGAAAACAAAATTCAAATTACGAATAGAGTCCATATGACGAGCGTCGAATTTTTGGGAATGATCATTCGCAGGAGGATCTCATAGATTATTGCACCTAGAAGTGTCATCATCATCAAATGAAAAATTTGCTGGGGGTCATCCTTCGAATGTGTTCATTCCCAAGGACGTGGTTCAGAGCACAGATTTTCTTGTGAAAAATTCAAAAACAAAAAGAGTTGAGAAAGAGAGAGAGAGGAGAGAGAGAGAGAGAGAGTGAGAAGCTCCACTTGAATTGATATGTCAAAAGTTATGGACAGGTGAGGACAGAAAGAAACCACAGGGTTCGAAGTAAGCCTTTCCCCAACAACGCTTAGATGTTTTCTTTTGATTAAATATCAATTGAGAGCGCGAAAAGAGAAAATAAAAAATAATTTTCATGAAATCTTTCTTACGTAAGATGAAACGAATTTGGTATTACTTGTATTACTTACCACCAGCATTGCCGTTATATTGCACCATTTTTTTTTCAAAACCACTTTGTCAAAATCAATTTTAAATGTGAAATTTTTCGTTTTTTTCTAGTTTTTTGTATTAAAAAAACTCCTCGAGTCACCCGGAAATGGATGGATGGATGAAATTCGTGTCGCGGAATCGCATTTGAAAGAAACGCAAAAAAAAAAAAATTATATATATATATAAAATTTCCTCGCTAGAACGCTTGGAAAATCGCGCCCACACTGAGTACGGCAGACTCAACCACTGAATTGGTCTTTCGAGGCCTTTTCCATTCTAACAATAGCTTGTCCATTCGCCAGACCAGTCATGCTCAAATACTTAGCTTGTAATTATCGATTATCGAGCGCCTTCACTGAATATCCAATTGTAATTATTTATTTATTTTATATTTTTTTATGTATTTTTGAATTCCAGTGTAGATGGATACCAAAAGTTGAGCAAAATTTTATGGCAAAATTCGTAGAACCGCTGAAATCCAGAAATTTTCGTATTTTGAGGATTTTGAAAATATTCGAAAGCAATTTTTTAATTTTACGATGGCAAGAGAGGGAAACTGTTTTTTATTTTATTTTTTTTTTTTTTGTTCTGTTTAAGCAGAGAGCTTTTTGAATGTTAGTTCTGGCGACGAATTGCTAATGAATTATGCGAATGGCTCACGTCAGTGGGACACTTTGGAAATTGTTTCAACAAACCGAAGAAGCCTTTTAGGTGCACGTTGCACCGTAACAGAAATCAATATTGCTGGCGTTAAAAAAAAATTTTAAAAACACACACAAGCTAACGAGGGATATTGAATATGCAATTTGCTAAAGAAAAATAGAAAATAAAGCCCAAAAATGAAGGGAAATGAAAATGAAAAGAAGAGCATTTGCCACAAAATTCACATACGTTGGTATTCCATGTTGTTACGTGTCTGGCGCATAATGTTTGGCATAACAATCAACACTGTCGGCCAATTGATAGAATTTGAGTCACGAAATTCAAGCAAATCGAAAAGATTTATATCGGTCAAGATGAACGAATATTTTTGCGCGCCATCCTTCACCTTGTTAATAGTTGCGTGTGTGTGTGTGTGTGTGTGTGTGTGTGTGTGTGTGTGTGCGTGTGTTTTCTGCGTTGGAAAAGATGAATACATTCGTGCGTGCAAACGAATGTCGGATCAATTGAATTCCGCATCGAGCATAGAAGTATCTCTCTTAAATAGTTAATGAAAATAGTTCGAAACTGGATTTCTTAGGATCCTGAATATTTGAATTTCGATTGCCGTTTTTCCGGAAGTCATCTAACCCGAAAATATACCCTGGGTTAACATTTAACTCTAAGGTTAGCGCAGAGTTGCATTAGAAATTTTCAGTTACATTTGCTAACACCGAGTACAAAAACCAGGTAAAAATTTAATACGACACTGGCAGGAAGCTTTCACGTGCAGAAAATGAGTGGGGAAGGATGCACGTATTTGGATATGTAATTTTTGATCACAGGTCGTGGAACGTTTTGTGCATGTAGGACTGTAGGTCTAACTGTCGACGTCGAAAAGCCTCTGCCGCGATGGGGATATACACCATTAGGCAGGCATAGGAAATTCAACAAATTGGGGATATTCACCAAAAAGCTACCAACAAAAACCTTAAGCAGGAATAGGAAATTCAACAAATTCGAGAAATTCACCAGAAAGCTACCAACAACAATACGGGCAGACAAAAAGTGGCACTATGATGCCACTTGCAAGAAAATTATAAAAGAAACACGGCGTCGGCTCGGTTTTTATATTGCTTGAAAAGTTCATAATTGAAACTTTAATAAATATATTACGATATGTTTTTGCTTAATGTGCGCGAATGTTTTCATTTTGTAATAAATTAACATACATTTTTGACTACGGCTACGAATTTGATTGTACATAGAATTTAGTATTTTTGCTGAAACAGTGTGATCAAAAAGATTTGTAGACAGGGTAGGACTAAAAAAAATATCTATTTCTCCTTGACATTGAGTTTCTTTGATTAGTTTTATGTTTTTCAAGCTTTTCATGGCATTTTATGAGTTTGGTAGATATTTTATATGTAATGTACTCGAAAATCGCCCAAAATTAAAAATAAAAGTGGCAATGCATTTCACCACAGCAGAGCTAAAGATTTCGCTGCCATAGCGTGCTTCTCTTTTCCTCATGCTATATGCCTATGTTGAAGCAGCGTAGCTCTAACACATTGCAGGGATTAGGAAGAAGAAGAGTTAGACCTATAGTCCTATATGGTTTTGTGATGCCGCTTTCACTATTAGCTCCATTAATCTTTTTTTGTTCCTGCGGACATTGCAATGCTCTTCTGATATTATTGCTTCCAATATTCCTTTGGCTTTTTCAGCTTCTTTAAGCATTTCTAATAAAGCAAATTCCATTTTTATTTACAATTTCTCGATGATATAGTATATCAGATATACCTTAGGCGTTTTTTAGATTTCAAACTCCCAAGCTGGACATTATCGCATGCATGTAATGCAAACAGCGGCCATCTCCCAACAATATTCATTAACAGTAAGGGTTAGTAATGCGAGTAGCCGCAGTATGAATTTTCACCACTTCGGAAGTAGTGCAGAAGTAGTGAACTTTCCGGCTGGGTCATATGACGTTAGTAAACCTTAACTCGCTCGAATCTGATATGAACGCTCTGAGTTAAAGTATCGGGTTAAGAACTTAACCCCTATAGTGAGAACAAAGCAATAGAGAATTTACTGAATTGGCCCAGTTGCCTCTACTTCTGCACTAGTTCAAACGCGACTCTCGATTTTCGAATGGCACCTCAGAGTAAAAGTTTACAGTTCAATGCATTGGCGGGGAAACTGCCAGCGAGTAGTACCGCTGATTTGGGAAGTAGTCGAAGAATACTTCTGTACTAGTTCAATTTCCTACAGGGAAGTCATAATAATTGCTTGGATCCTTCTACACGAGCATGTATTGCTTTTGACAAAATCGCCTGAAAAGTAATTTTATAAATACTTACGAATATTTTTCATATTGACCCGTGCCGAAAATGTCCCGATGATTTCAGCTAGGGCTTCCAATCCCGCACGATTTTGTCAATCCCGGAATCAGCGGGATCAAAAGTTTTCAATCCCGCGGGATTCCGGTATTTGCGGGAACCCCCAATACATATTTCGATATAATCATATAAATCTCAAATGAGTACAACATTAAAGAAATTTATTGGTTTGATCAAAGGTTTCAAAGCTAAGAACCTTATTCGTTTTTGAACAACAATTCTTTTAGCTTTTAATGTTTTGTCCGAAAAAGGGAAAGTTTTTCATTTAATTAAAAAAAAAAAAAAATAATATTTTGTTCTGTTCTAAACGTTTAAACAAAAAAAAAAAACAATGAATTCAACAGAATTAAATAAAAGCAATTTTATGTAAAAAGTTGAAATTACCCTGAATCATTCGATTGAACGTATGTATTTTCAGAGGAAACATAATATTTCGAGTGTGTCATCTGCTAAGCTGCTGAGTATTGTTGAAGCAATGAAGCCAGCAGAGCAAAAAGCCGTCTCGGCTTCTGCACTTGTACCCAGTGATGCCACTCGCTCAAAAAATAATGTATCAAAATAATTTTTCAAAGGTATCAAAAAGTATCACAATTTCTTAAGAAAAGTATCAAAAGTGTAAAAGTGATAACGCCAATGAAAATGTCCATAAAAAATTGAGAAAAATCTACTTAAATAAGAAATGGAAACTCTTTACTTTCTTTCGGGCGCATAAGAAATTTAAAAAACTTCAAATTTCAATGTTAAAAAAAAGGTCTTCATTTTCACAATTTTAAAAGATAATAAAAAAACGAACAAACTCAGATATTCTTGTGCTAACAAACATAACAAACGGGCTTAAAATACACATATGAATATACTTCAATTCAAGGTGTAGGCACTAGGACAACAACTGCAAATCAAACTAAAACAAGTAAGGGTGTTATAGTCAGGCGAGCCTGACAATAAAATACCCGACACAAACACACATGTTTAAATGATTTTTGAACCACGCCCAAAAAACAGGACCACTAAGTAAGAATATTCAAGAGGTTTTTTTTGTTAAATTTCATTATGAAAACCACCCCTTTTCCACGCCCACTTTTCATTTTTTTTTTATTCTAATCGGAGGCTAAAATATACGGTCAAATTCTAAGTTTCATCTAAATATTTCGAAAAAGTCCGATTTTGAGGCAGTTTTGGGATTTTTGTAACAGACCCTAGTTCTGGAGGTACCCTTAATAATGGACCGACCAAGGAAACTTTTTGAGAGGATGTTTATGGCTACAAAGGAAGCATAAGTGCTAAATTTCGTTCAAGTCCCATTTGAATTTCGGGTGTTGGGGACAATTTTCGAAAAACGCCCTTCTGTCACGCCCACTTTTTAAAATTTTTAGAAATCGTATTACTTGCCTTGAAACATGTTCAAATATCCAATTTCATCAAAATATGTTGAAAAACTTCGATTTTAGAGCAGTTTTTGTGATTTTCGTAACAGACCCTAGTACTGGAGGTACCCCTAAAAATGGTCCGATCGGGTCCATTCTCGAACTTGTTCTTACTCATGCATACCAAATTTTGTCAAGATAGCTCAACTCCTTCGATAAGATAACTGTATACAGACAGACGGACAGACGGACATGTCTAAATCGAATCTCCTGGTGACGCTGATCATTTCTATATACATTTTGTATGGTCTATCTCGACTGGTTCTGAGTGCTACACACAACCACACAAACGCAATATACCCTCAACACACAGTGTGTCGGGTATAAAAACACAGATCAGTGATATCAAACGAAATGGGAATGTCAAAATCCGTTTAATTCTAATCAAGGTGTATTTAACAAGGTGATATCAATATTACATCAAGAACAAACTGTCAAATTATATGAAATTTTTAGACTTTTTAGTTTCTTTGCAACAACAAAGCAATGTGTTTGTTTTAGATTTGTGTTTTTCATATTTGAAACGTTACCCTAAAATTCCTCAATGTCATCGATTACCTTTACGTTTTTGTCAAATGCAAGTATTTTCCATTGATTGAGAATTTTTTCATTATAGCCCTTAAAACAAAAAAGGTATCAAATTCAGAAAAAAAGTATCTCCGTATCATTTGGAAAAAAGGTATCACTTTTGATACAATTGTATCAGTTTGGCAGCACTGCTTGTACCCCACTGTTGCCAGACTTTTAGGGGAATATTCCTATAAATTTCTTAAGACAAGGCCAAAAATTCCGTAAAATTCATTTTGAAATCTTCTAAAAACAAAAACTTTGTCCCATAAAGTTTCAAACAATTTTCCCTGACCATTTTTCGGCCCTAAAATTCCACCAAAGATCATAAATTTCTTTTAAAATAGGGGAGATTCCCCTTAACTGGCAACAGTGTCATACCCTCCTATCTTACTTTAGCGTGAACATGAGGTATTCCCCCCAGGCACGGCAGAACAGATTTTTCCCAGAGTGGGTAGTAAGGTGGGAAAAAATCGAATGTTAACATCGATACATCGATAGTATCGATGTTTTTAAGTCTTATTCTAAAAATCTTATTTTTGAAAAAACAAATGATACGCCCTTTCTATCCGAAGCTAACGATATGTACATATGTACCTACATCTATATGTACACACATACAACATTCCAAGTCCGAAGTTTTGTGGTTCAGAAGTTATAAGTATTTTTTCTATTTGTGGAGGTAGGAGTGGGCGGATCACGCCCATATTTTGCAGTAATATCCCAATGAGTGAAAGGTATGTACGTTCCAAGTCCGAAGTGAATATGTTCAGTAGTTCAGGAGTTATTAGCATATTTTATTTGTGGGGGAAGCAGTGGGCGGATCACGCCCATATTTTTCAATAACATCCCAATGGGTCCAAGGTATATATGATCCAAGTTTGAAGTGAATGTGTTCAGTGGTTCAGAACTCAGATGCTCATAACTTCTGAACCACTTAACATATTCACTTCGGACTTGGAACGTACATACCTTTCACTCATTGGGATATTACTGCAAAATATGGCGTGATCCGCCCACTCCTACCTCCAAAAATGACAAAAAATACTTATAACTTTTGAACCGCCAAACGTATTAACTTCCGACTTGGAATGTACAACATATCATACATGCAGAAATTCCTCCGAAATAATAATACACTTTAAAAAAGACAATTATTAGGGAAACATTTTTACGTATTAAATTTTCGCGGCCAAGTATTTTCCAAATACTTCCGTTTGGTAGTTTTGGCTTATGTCGTTTAACTGCTTTTCATTCTTTATTAACGCAAAGATACAGGCTCTACGGAAACATTGCATATTAACTCAAAATGAAAAAATTGGAAAAAAATTTTTTAGTCAAAACTGGCATTCCAAAAATTTCGTGAAATTTTTACTGAGTAAATTAGCCACTTGGAAAATTCGATGGGTAAAATACCCACTCGGAAAATCTCGAGTGGGTACAACTACCCCATGTAAACGCCGTTCTGCCGTGCCTGATTCCCCCATGGAACCACCAGTCCCATACAGAGTCATCTCCTTCCTACAAATTCGCTGTGTATGTAGACGATACAGAGCAAAGTAAAATTCTTTCAAATCCCGCGAATCCGGCGGATCCCGCAGCTAATAGTCCCGCTTAGTGCGAGATCGAAAAATAGCGAGAGATCTCGGTATTTCGGGAACCCGCTATACCGGGATTGGAAGCCCTAATTTCAGCATGACATTGGAGCCGCGCGTACTCCCAATTTAAACCCGAATTTCATAGACATTTCTACATGAATGCCATTGGCGTTCACTAGTGACACGTTCATGGGTTGGTCATCGAAGCACGGAGTAATCGTCGGCTTTCACTAAGTTAGGGAATGTGTTCAAAATGGAAATGACACGTTTTGGTTTTGGACCCCTTTTTCTTATTCTTTTTAATGAGTCCATTGTACAGGCCCGTCGTGGCTCAGTGGATGGAATAAGCGCCTAGCAATTTTATTCGTATTAAAATGAATAAATGGTAACTTTCGTGCTTCTACTTTTTTAAGCAAAACTAATCTTCTCATTTAGCGAGATTTCAAAAAATAAATAAATAAAACGAACAGCACCCATCTGCGATGACAGTGTCATTAGAACTGGAAATTAATTCTAGATTATAATATTTGAAAAGTTCCATCTTATTTAGACAAAAATCGAAATAAAATCATTGAAATAGCTAGCTCAATCCCATAAGAAGTCAATAAAATTGACGATGAATTTTCAGAATCCCACTCATATCTAAGTCAACAAGAGTAGCTTAAAAAAGTTTTGCATATTCCTAGTGAGACGGACCCTTGCTATTTGGTTGACATTGGCAAATACGCTTGGAAGCTTAAAACTTGTTACGAAACTAACTTACGTCCATGGGACTTCAACACTTCATGACTTCAATATTGCTTATTACGAAACTTTGTTCGAAATGCTTTCAAATGAATTCCAAAAGTCAGGTCAATCAAACCAGAATTTTTTTAAAGTAAATTGTGTTCATAACAAATCTAATAAGTTGCAAAAAGCATGCAAGACAAAAAATATTTATGGTACCGTAAAAAGGGCCAAAACACCCACATAGAAGCACGTTTCGAATTACACATGTATTGTGCATAATAGGCACATAGCACAAAACCACATACCCAAACACACACACAACACACACACACACACACCCACACCCACACACATATATGCGGATAGGGCTGAGAAGCATCGATGTACATTATTAGCAATTTCACAATATCACAATTTCGATAGAGAATCACTCTGCAGCACATAGATAGGAAGATTGCTCCGTCGTATAAGAGCGTTACACAAGTCAACAACACCAATTTATGTTTCAAGTAGATTTACGTAATCATATACAAAGCCAATGTGCTCATGTGCACACACTTTGCACACAAGCACAATTACATAGAGAGTACATAAGCGACACTAAACAAAAAATCACTTAAGGTAACTAATTCTCCGCAGTCAACATGCGCAGCGTCAAAACACTGAACAATTGTGAATGCACTGCAACCAAAATCAATGGTCAGCAACGAATCGTGAGGAGCCCTACATAGGATATTTTTTGTTTTTGTTTTTTATATTTTTGAGGATACATTTAGGTATGTATGTATGTAGGCATTGGCTATGATAAAGTTCCGAATTAGTTAGCTATGCCCATTTAAAACTGAAAAATCATCTACTATTTAAAAAATTTTTTTTAGTTTTTATATGAAAAATCCCTGAAGTATGCTCCGAAATATTTAAAATACTAATAAAAAAATGTATAATTTTTTAGTTTTAATTGGTTATAACTCCCTAATGCGAAATTTTATCAAAACGGTGTTTTCGGAGGAATTACTTGGCATCTCTTAAAGTACATTTTAGTGTTAGCTTAGAATACGAAACTTCAAATCATACGTAGATATGGACCAAAAAAAAACTTTAAAAAAATTTTTCCATGAAGGCGTAGCGATAATTCAAAAAAACTAATGATGCTAATGATGATTTCGATTCCTCTTGCCCGAAATAGGGGGAACTTCGGTCTTGTCTTTTTTTCATTACCACAGTGTTATTAATTGCAATAAATACGAGAAAATCCTCTTCGAAAAATAATTTTAACAATTTATAAAATGATATATTTAATAAGCGGGAAAAATATTTTTCACAGGAAATGGTTTTATTAACCCATTTACTGAATGTTAAACTTATTAAATAAGTGGAAAAAATGTTTTTATTGCAGTCAGTGTATTTATGAGGCTTCAAATATGATTATGATATATGATCTTTATCAAAATGTACTCATGTTTCTGTTATTTTTTAACTGAAATCATATATGGGTTCGTATGCGATAAAGGGTTAATGAGTCTTAAAGCATAAATTAAGGGAACGAGCTTGAAGATTTTATTTGGCGTTTTATATTTTTCATTGTTAACGCATTTTTGTAGTTTTTTTTTTTTACCGAGTCCTGCATAGAAGAAATATACAGTCGAAGCTCTCTGTAACGAACTCCAAGGGACCGGAAAAAAAAAATAGTTACAGAGTGGTTTCGTTATTAAGAGTAAAATAGGCACTAAAATGTAGCGAATAAGCTTTCAGAAGATTTGCTTTAGAGAGAAATTGCTCGTTATTGAGGAGTTCATTATAGAGAGGTTAGACGAGCCTTCGATTCTGGCAATAGAAAGCTTATTCCTTCCAGTTGATCGTTATAGCAAACGTACCTATACATTTTCCAAAATGCCTTTTCTTTAAAATTTCTTAAGCATTGGTCGCTGTGTGAAACGCGCAACAGCTGCTGCTGCACTTCCTGTCGAATTAAATGGTATTTCCTTAAGAGCTTTTAGTCCAAACCGTTGAAATCTATCCATGAAAATTGTGTAGCAAACTAAATTGTAAGCTAATTCGACTAAAATTTTGTCGTCCGTCGTGCTGCAAACTAAAAGCCAACGAAGCAAAGTTAGCTCTCTTTCACTGACGAGGAATGAGAATGGCACTCCCGCCGCAGATGTGCGAGTTGCGGGGCCAACCTATTCTAGCACTCATCCTTGCAGAATGTACCCTCAAATGGCCGCTCTACCCATGCTACGAGCAATGTACAATTTCGCGTGCGATTGTGTTTGTCCTTGCAATTGGGTTTGTTTTTGTTCGTTTGTGTGTGTGATGCGCAAGAAAACCGAAAAGGGGCGGAGCTATCCTCTCTGTGGCTCTCGACCAATCAGAGCCAAGGGCGCTCAGCATCTGCGAGCATGTACGCATGCTTTCTCTTTCCATTGCCTGTTATCCTTGTTATGTGTGGCTGTATGGCTCACAGCCGCCTCTCGACAATTGTGTGTGAAATTCAAGTGGGAAAATGTGAAAATGGGAAAATGGGTAAGTGAGAAAATGAGAAAATGGAAAAGGAAAAAACTTCCTTTCGTCTCCAAATTAAAATCACTTGCTTTGATGATGTTTTTCGTGTTTGAGTTTACTTTACTAACAAAATATGATTGTTGAAAAGCCAGCCAGAGAGACCCATTTCAGTTATTGGATCTTGGCTCAATGTTTTATTATTAATTTCCGTTGCTTGCGTTTAAACACTGCACAGTGGGTAGATTATGGTACTTACTTTGATATGCACAGAGGCTTTAGAGTGCTTTCCATTAATTCATCCAACTTTCTTGTTTCAATTAATTAAATAAGTAAAAAGTTGAAAGCTACAACAACATCATTCAGATAATATAAATGTCTAATGGCCACGAATATGGCTTGGAATTTTTTTAAGTTTATCTACCTACCAGTATCAACAAAACTAAAAATAAAATTAAATTAAATTCGAGAATTTCAATTAAATGACAATTTTACGTTCAATTAATTCTGGAGCGAAAAGTCGTGGTAAAAATTCAAATTATGTCTCTTTTTGAGGAAAACAACTTAATTGAAAGAAGTTAGTCAAGGAGCTAATGTATTTTTTATCAATATTCTTGCGCATTTATATGTAAAGTGCACTCCCTCGTTGCGGATACTCCTCTTTAGCCGACACGCCTCTAAAACGGACAATTTTTGGGTATTTCTACTTCTACAATAAGATCCTCCTAAGAGGATGTCTCTGTTAATCGGACATATTGTTAGGTACCGTAGGTGTCCGCTTAAGAGAGAGTACACTGTATATAGAGGAACCCTGAACCTCAATCAGTTGATAGCTCAGGAGGAATTTCTTCTCACTTACTGCAGAGGGACTTGCACATAAGTTTTTTTTGTGTGTTTTTTATTTTCAGTGAGGACTCAAACCACCTGAGAATTGCGGATCCCACAGAAGGAAAATCCCCTTGAAATGATTGCCTGCGTACGCTGGAATTCTCGAAGGGGAAGGGGCCCGCTCCTGGTTTTTTCAATCTCTTGGCAAAGCAATATTTGCCGCCCTATGATGGCACTAATGAGATACTGGTTTCGCATATTTATTCCGCTCCTCACAGAACAGATCTGGGTATTTGCCCAACTTGCCAACCCCTATATCGGGGCCTTTCAAAGAGGGAGAGGAGTTTAATACATTTTTTTTAGTTTATGGAATTTTTAAAAGCTTAATAGTGCATTTCCATATGGTGTTTAACTCTGAAGTGTTTAGCTTAAACACTTGAATAAAACACTTCCGTTTCCATTTGAACGAAGGTGTTTAAGCTTGACACCTGTTCGTGTATTTTCAATTGATTTAGTTTTGCCAGCTTTTTAAGCGCTAGAATTAGTATATTTTTTCAAAAGCTGAAAAACTTGTATATTTGGAAAAATATTTTATATAAAAAAAAAAAAATTTAAAAAAATCTATACAAAAGCGTACTTAAGTCCTTCCAGAAATCAGTACATTTTGCCAACATGTATAAACACTACGGTTAGCGATCATTTTTAAATTAATTTCGAAATATTACGAAAATATTAAAAACAAGTCTTATATACCTTCCATTATCGCCAGAACAACCACAAATATTTTCATTAAGCCCTGAAAACATACATGTCAATATTTTGAAATATTTCGGATGCTGGAAGTCCGTTGATTGCTTGAAAATACGCCTATTTATCCACACCCGCAGAAGGGTATTATGGAATTTTACGAATCATGGAAAAGCTGGAACCAAGTTCCGCAGGCAAATCCTTATTTATTTTTTCTTTAATATTGACGTGCATACTTTAAGGCTCAATTTACATAATTTAGTTGCCCTTATTATCGTCTTTTATTTTAATTTCCCTTTGACAGTTAGATATGCTCGAAATTTCGATACGATTTTTTATCGATAGAAGTTTTTCGAGGTGTTAAGATTTCGAGACATAAGACATGGTGTTAAGGGCTGTTAAACTCGAAAGCCTCCTTAAACACGAATTAAACACCTAATGGAAATGGATCATACGAAACCCGAGCACAGATTCAGTTTATTTTATAAGTATTTCAACCCATAAGTCAACAGGAAATCACATGATCAATATTATTTCAGTTCGAAATATTCGGATGGGCCTCTGGGAATTATAAGACTATAAGTAGGTACCTACATAAGTACATACATATCGCGACTGTTTTATTGCATTCCTTTGAAATTTCTCGAATTTTGGAAGGGTTTTGAACTGCCAAGCTGTCACCTGCCCGTGCGCCCCTGAGAGAATATGAACGCATAAGGCTGTTGGCTACCACTGTGATACATTTCGTTGATCTCTTTATTCAGTGAGCATGAGTCCGATACCATTATTTGGATCTAAAACTTTCCATACCCTTGAACTCTTGCGTGCAACAAGGAACTTTAAGTCCCTAATAACGGAGCTTATGAAATATGTATGTAGGTATACAGTGTACTCTCTCTCTTAAGCGGACACCTACGGAACCTAACATTATGTCCGCTTATCAGAGGTGCCCGCTTAAGAGTAAACTCTTTGAGGAGCAGAAATACTTGAGCATTCCCAAAAAGTGTCCGTTTTAGAGGGGTGTCCGCTTAAAATGAGTGTCCGCAAGGACGGAGCGCACTGTTTATATAGCTGCTTTTATAGTTGAAATAAATTAATTTAATTTGTAAGAATTCTATTTATTTTTATCGCTGATTGGTGTTAGTTTCCCGTTTAGAATATGAAAACATTTTCTGAGTTTCTTGGAAACGCGCTATTGAGGGTTCCATTGAACTTGATCCCCTCGCTGCGGGCATGTGTGAAATTACCGATTTGCAGTAAACAGATTAGTCCTTTATCAAAGCGATTGGCGTTTGGTCTCCCCTCCTCTGAAAAGGATCAAATGCCTTTCTCTCAATATTTACTCGCCCATGTATCAGTCTAGCAATCCAAAAAAATTGTTGTAATCACAAATGCAAACAAAACATTTTTGGTCAATTATTTCATGTGTACGACGAAACGAACTGAAGTGCATTGAAGTGCCTTCCAGCCTTCATGACATTAAAACTCAATTTAAATGACATCGCAAAAGTAAATAATTGTCCTTTTCCAAAAGGCTCACATTTTTAAGAGTTCTTATTTATTCGTTTTTTTTGTTTTGCGCAACACACAGTAAATGCACGTCCACGTACACGTAATAAAAAAGACAATTTATTTATTCGTATTACACTGCAAGAAATCATTTAACGATTAAGAATTCGAATGGCTTGAACGTTGCGGGACGTAACGTAACAACTAAATCGATGTGTTCACATTGATGAGTGTGGGACTGTGTCTAGAAAATATAAGGCTTAAAAATTAGAGCCCGAATCAATGGTAAAATTACTGGGAAATGGGAACTGCAAATGCCATCAATGGCTCTTATTTAGAGGAAATAAAGGTCAGAAATGAGCTCGGACCGAGCTAAGTACAGAGTCGAATCTGGATATGGTGAATTAATTTGTGCACGTCCTGTTCATTGTATCCAGATTGTTCGTATTATCAAAATTGAATGTTTTGTTTATTAAATAATAGAGAGAAATTTGGGGCCCGGGAGATTTTTTTTCGGGGGCCCCCTCACAAAAATGTGCGACCAAATAAAAAAGTCCCATGCCAAATGTGGGCCCATTCAAAAAGTTCGGGCCCGGGGGAAAATCCCCCTTTCCCACCCCCGTCTCTAAAGGCCTGATTATTTAGAAAAGTGCCTATAACAAAAAAGCGTTCGCTATTTCCAGCTGTTCATTATTTCAGGGACTCGTTATTGTACCTACAGATTCTACTGTACATGATTGTTCTATCAACTCGTTAGAGTCTGGATAAAGTGAACTAATTTTTGTAAGGTCTATGCATATAAGTATGTCTATCTTAGGTTGTTCACACAATATTGGCTCAATTTTTGTATTTCTTATTACGAATTTACGCGTTCACATTTTCATGTTCACAAGTTCAAAAATAAACATTTTTAAAAACTCATTGTTTTGAAAAAATTTTATAAGGACGTTTGATTTTTTGGTTGGAATAATTAGGAATAATTGATCGAAATTTTGCTCCCATTGCAAGCCTAATGTTGTAAACAGAATAAGGCGAATATTCGCCGAGAATTCACGCGAAATCGCGTAGGTGAACACAATGATGGCGAGTCGCGAACTCGCGCTATTATCAAAAGTTTAAAAAAATATGATTGAAAATATAAAGCATTGCCAGCAGGAAGTAAAAATCCTCATTTTCGAAAAGGAAATTCGAAGATTTTCCACAAATGCATATGTTTTCTGAAGTGTCAATTCTTGTAGTCGTCGGTCGACATCAGACGCCGCGGCGCTGCCATCAGAATTAAATCTATTGCGGGGTATTGACGTGGCGAAATTCGCTGTGTTGTGGGCAACCCCATATAATCGTATGCATTTTGAGCAGCGACGCAAAGCGAATATTCGCTGACGCCCGTAATCTGTTTACAGCATTAAATAGATAATTTTACATTTTATGGGTTTTTGGGTTCAAAAAGAGGGAAAAGCTTAGAAAATAAATCGTGTATAGGTAACCTTCTTCCATTTGTTAGATTTGGACATCTTGAACATTCGGAGAAGTTCATTTTTTCGAACACATCGATTAATTTTTCCGGGAGTGAACTGTACTTATGTTAAAGCTTTGAATCAACGGATAAATTCTTTTTGATCACATTAATCAAAACTGGATGAACATGCATTGGACATACGTTGGGCGGTTGGAATGGGGAAGGAATCTCTGTGACGCACAAATTTTTCACAAAAACCGAGAAATTGGCATAGGGTTAACTGTTCTTTTTTCTGTTTTTGCTTTTTTTTTTGTGTATATTTTTGACGTGAGCTTTTCGTTTTGTTGGTATCAAAATGTTGTTCACACTTAATAGGTTTTTGACTGTTGACCAAGGGCGTAGCTAGAGAAAGAGTGCTCTGGTAGCGCTTATATTTGCCACAGTGGTATATTGAGCAATTATAAGACATTAACCGAAAAAAAATTTGGGGGGGCAAGAAGAAGTTTAGAGAGTTTTGGACCAAAAACCCAAAAAATCCGAAAAATTCATGACGTACAATTTCGATGAAAATTTATATATAGAATAAGTGTAATATTCTAAGAATTTTGGCGATAACATTTTAAAAAAATACTGATTTCAACTAGTCTAGTTTGGGTGTAGTACCAAACTGGTCCAAAAAGGACTAGTTGTAATCAGTATTTTTAAAAAGTTTAAGTGCCAAAGTTCTTAGAGTTTTTCACTTATTCTATATATAAATTTTCATCGAAATCGGACGTCATTAATTTTTCGGATTTTTTGGGTTTTTGGTCCAAAACTCTCTAAACTTCTTCTTGCCCCCCCAAATTTTTTTTTCAGTTAATACCTTATAATTGTTCAATATACAACTGTGGCAAATATAAGCACTACCAAAGCACTCTTTCTCTAGCTACGCCCTTGCTGTTGACTGTTCACAAGACGAAACGAAATCATTTTGGACTTCTAAATAAGATCATGATCTGCAGAGCTCCAACTTAACAGTACGACTCATAAATGACTTATTTAAGGCTCCGTTGAGAATGTATTAATTCCCAATTGAACAGCTTATATAGAAATCTTTGTAAAAATGTTATCTTTTACTAATACATTCAAAGCTGATATGATCAGATCTGTCGAAAAGGCAACAATATCTTACAAGTGACATTTCAGTTAGTTTTAATAATTAAACGCATTAGAAGATTTAAATGTTGTTTTTCGTTATTTGAATGAAATTTTTCCGAGTGTACGCATACAACTGATACCTTAAACTTAAACTCTCTAATAAACGTCTAAAGGGGTTGCTTGAGCCAAGTGAGCTTAAGGGCAAATTCACCCTTAAATTGAAATGAGAAAAAGCCACTGTTATGTTCAGGCATATCCAGCTGATGCAGATGATGAGCTATTCGTGACGGTGACAGTAGTATGAATCGTTTCAACATCAAATCGATCAAATGTTGTACATATTCGTTGCTGCCGCCTCTGAAGGTAAAGGATTTCTCATTTTAATTTTTATTTTTTTATTTTTATTTAAAAAAAGATTTAATTTGTTTATTATTGGTGTAAGCTGAAGGCTATGTCATGATGTAAATTCTCAGAACTCAAATTTAATTTTAACTTAACAAACAAAACCGAGAAGTCTTTATTTGATGAGCGGCATAAATCCGATTTGGACAAATATTTATTATTGTGTTTAGAAACGTAGAAGTGGCAGAGCATGCTAATGAGTTCAAGTTCATTCAGAGGACAAAGACAAATACAAATACAGACCAAATGGAGGTTGACGCGAACTATTCGATGTTTCAAAATCGAAAATCTTAGAGAATCAATTCGTCTCTGTCACTGCGTCTTTGCGAATAATGGACAACCCAAATTACTACCAGATGGAGCTCTTTTTAAACTTGCATTGAACGCAATCCGATATCGTTCGATTCAAAGATCATCCTTGTAAAAAAAAAAAGAGAAAAAAAAAACATATAAGGCTAAAAACCAAAAACATTCGACTGAATTTAACGCCTCATCAGTATGCGCAAGTGCAGCGGGTATAAAATTATGATAATATTTTAATAAAGCGTACAGAAATAACCGCCATACATACTTAATAACCGTCTGTACGCCAGCGCCTCTCACCATTTCTCATTCATTTTGAACGGGGGAGCGGTGCAATAATCACGATAATCGCAACTTTCAAAACATACGGACAAGTGACAATCATTGTGCTTAATTGAATTCCGCGCTGCATTATAAATCATCATCAAATGCGGTGCTTAAGCGTCTGCAACCTGACAACTTCCTCCGCATAATCCTTTCTCAATTGCTTCAATCGACCGAGACGGAGTTGTGTGTGCGGCTTTCCGCTTCGGGCCTGCGGTACTGCCAGCGCTCTGGGTGTGCGTTCCATGCACCCCACCGCAAGAAAATCCCTCACTGCCTGACTGCCTGAATGGGTGAATGGATGAATTGGCAAATGGGCGAAAGAGTGAACAAACAAATAAACAGGAATCATAATACTCATACTTCGGTATGGAGAACAAAGCCTTCGCGTCAACCACCCTCCCAGAATCGATCATCGCAATGTCTCAACGTCTCTACGGTTGGCAATTCGGTGAGTTGGCAGGCTGCCGAGCTGCCAAGCTGGTGCGCTTGTGAGCTGGTGAGTCGGTGTATCGGTATATCGGTGATTTGGCGAATCGGTACTCTTGCCTGTCGTTGATGCTGTTGCTATTGCAGAGATTCGAGAGCGCTTTTTATTGTTCGATGAGTGCACTTATAGCAAGGCTCTTACGGGGCTGCGGGTAGTACTTACAATTGAAAATACAATAAGACGAAAAGGCGGCTTTCGACTGCCTGTAATTTCCACACTTGTGCTGACACATTCGATGGGCGCAGCAAGGCAAAGGCAAAGGCAAAGGCAAGCCAAGCCAAGGCAAGGCATCGGTGAATCGAAATCAACATCAGAGGAATATTGGTGACGGCTTAGCGATGCGATGCGATTCCCATATAAATCGCAGCCTCTCGATTTTATTTTATTTTGTTTTATTGCCGTCAAATAAGAGGCTTAGGCTATCAAACGAGCAAACGACAAAACGGCAGGAATAAATGAACAAATGAGGCCGAGTGTGTTGGGATAATGGGGATGAGCCACTTGCTCTTTGACGATATACCACGATGCCACAAAGGACGGTACGAAAAGAAAAAGAATAAAATAAAATTGAAAAGGAATAAATCGTGCAGAAAATATAACAACAAGTCCTCCAAGTCCTTTTCATGTCCTTCAAGTTTTTTTTTTTAATTTCATTTTTATTTTTTTTATTTTTATATATTCCTTTTGTATTTTGATGTGTTGGCGTTTACGCAATTGTGAAGCATTGTGAATAAGGTAATATCTCAACACACTTCATTCACCGAGAAGTTCTTAAAGAAAATACAAGTATGTATTATGTCTTGTCTGGAGAACAAAGAAAGGGAGAGGCATTGAGACCAGCAAGGATTTGACTTTTTTTTTATACCGGAAATTATTTTATTTGTCACTGATTAGTGCTGACCAATTTTATTTGGCTTAGATTGAAACCATTTTAGGAAATCTTTTGACCTCGGATTTTTTTCTTTCTTTTTTTTGCCAGAAAACTCTTCAATGGGATTCGTTATAGAATGTAGTTAGTAGTATAGTATAGAAAATTTATTATAGAAAGACGGGTAAAGCTTAAATTTTGCTACACACAGAAAAATATGACCCCATAAAATCGATAAGATCCCCTTATTGAACGATTTTATAGAGAAATCTTCTTAAACTATATGAACGATGTGCTTTTTCCATAGAGAAAACTCTTTGAATGCATAGAGAAAATCTTATTGAATCATTTTAATAGATATCCTCATATATTTAATGTGAATATCTCATTATTTCTGTTGAAGAATATGGAAAACTTCTTGATATAGTCAAATAATAAGGTGACCATATCAATCAAACTATGTGACATTCTTATAAAAGTGACCTTTTGATAAGTTATCCTTATCGCTTTAAGAAGAAGCCTTTTTAATATAAAAAGCAAGACTTATTGATTTCAAAAAGTATGTGAATTCCGTATTCATTCCATAGTTTAAAAAGACAAACCAGTTTTTTTGCACTTACATTGATATAAGCAATCTAGCAAGCTGAAATCATATCTCGCGATGGCGTAGTTGAAGTGTGCTAGACTTGTAATCTGGAAGGTCCGGGTTCGAACCCCGCCGCAGGCCAAAGAAGTTGTGTAAAAATTGTGGATAAAACAGGCAAGTAAATTTCGAAGGGAAAAATACGGCGAGCAGAAAGAGTAAGTTGGACACGAACCAATAAAACAAGTTGCTTTCGTCGGGCCTTTCCGAAACGTCACGCATAAGCTCTTTCAAGAAATTCCTAAAGAATCTTTTTTTTAATTTTTTAATCATAAAAACTTTGGTAAAATCTTTTGTTTCTCAGTTTTTCAAATAATGTAAATGTTAAATAATCTACTTTTCCCAAAAAAAAAAAAAAAAAAAAAAAAAACGACGCTCGCTGGAGCAGGGATCGAACCCGCCGACCTGGTTTTTTACAAGAATTCATATCAAAATGATAAGTTATCTTCTTGAATTTTCGTTCAATTTTTCGTTAAAATAAACAATAAGTTTTTCTCTATGGTTTCAATAAGACAATCTTCTTGGATAAAAACCATAGAGAAATCTTATTGTTTTTCTTCCATTTTATGTGGTATCGTTTTCTCTGTGTACATACAATTTTATGAAGAAGGATCCTTAATCTTGATGTTCGATTGCGCTCGGGGACTTTATATGGAAATTCAGGTAAATTCACACGGGGGAAAAAAACTTACTAAATTTTTTCGGCGTTATAAGATTGTTCTTTTCCTTCATTTAGTGTCATATTGATCCCATAGTATAAGACTTTTTCAAAAACTCCGTAAGCCGAAAATCCGTAAATTTTTTTGAGATTTTTGCAATCTGTAGCTACAAGATGGAGCTTTTCCAGATCAGTAAGTACTATTAGTATCTTGTTTAAGTTTAGAGCTAAAGCTTTGTCATTGATAGGAAAATGAAATATTTATGCGGGCAACTTAATTATCGGCTACACTTTTTGAGATCGATTTCAAACCGATCTGCAGTCAATCTGACAAAACCATATAAAAGGTTTTGCGACATTAAACCAGGGAATGAAACCGTTACCGCTACCGTTACACTTTACCCGATTTACCCTTTCATTCGGAGCTACCGTAACCGCTACTGCTACCCAAGCTAGTCACTGCCGGTAAAGACAATTTTACCGGTAATGGATTAAAGCTGGTTGGCCCAAGTTTCATTTTTTGTGAATTTTATAACTACATACATATATTCGTATATATGTATATGAATTTACCTGTAAACTTCTCTGTGCTATTTAACATATTCCCAGAAAAATGGGACCAGTATGACAACTAGAGTATCTTAAAGGCAGATACATATCTCTTGTATATGGAAAAATTCTCAGTAATCTCATCGGTGACGTGTCTACATATGGGTAACCAGTGTCACACATGACCAGCGTTGCCAGGTCTCATAATTTTTTATGAGATCTACTTACTTTTCGTTCAATCTCCTACCCTACTAACTTTTTCCTAAAATCTCCTACTTTTGCTCTTTTTATCCCAACCCTGAAGAAAATTCGAGTGGAAAACTGTGGCGTTTTTCTAGTTCAAACTTCACCAGAACTAGTTCTCCATTATAGCCCTTCCAATATATAATATTGTAGAATTTTAAATATTAAAATAAGAATTGGTGGTCAACAAATGACTAGTGTAAAAGACCTCATTAGTACTCGTCGATAGTCCAAAAAAAAAAACTTCGATACTATCGATAGTAAAAAAATAAATAAAAATATTATATTATTATTATTATATTAGGTATTATTATACTATATGCAATCCAAACCAGAGCTACTGCGTCAGATCGCAAAGAAAGAAAAACATGGTACTCAAAAAGCGAATCTTGACAATGACAGTGACGTCGTTAACGACGACGATGACGTTTTTGTTAACGAATACTTAAATATGTCTATTGGATAAAATTCGTCGATTTTTTTTCTAAATAAAAAACTGAAATAGAGATCCTTTTTTGATCCTTTCTTTCTCTCTTCAAAATCCCGCGAAATCATTACATTTCTCAGGAAAACCCTTTTTTCCATGAAAAAAATATGGCATCATTATGTATGTATAATTGATTGTATAACATAACCGAACATACCTATATGTACCCAGCGGGAAATGTCACCCTGACATCACCGGTGAGGTCAGGGTGACTTGTCACCCTGGCATGCGTGACAATTCGTAGGACGCCTAGCATGACATTTGTACAGGAGCTTGGCAGTGATTTCACCGGTGACGATGTCATGCTAGGAGGTGCGATAGCGAAAAAAGCATTTGAGAGCAGCACATTGCTCTTTTTCTCTTTAAATGTCAATTTATAGAAACCAGTTTGATAACTCTCTTCTTTCCGCTCTCTTTGAATATTTCGAAAATTTTTAAAAATCTATTTTTAACAATTTTTGTTCGCCTCAGCCAGGGATCGAACCCGCGATCTTCGGATTATGAGTCGAGCACTCATCATCTACGCCACTTCATGCTAACGTTCAACTGACGCTAAGACCTTATTTAAACTTCAATAGCCAATGAGATTCAAGCACATGAACAGCATCCCTCCACGATGACATGTCCTCCAAGATGTCATGCATGGCAATGTCACCTGTATGTCATCGATAACATTACTGATGCCATTGTCATGCAGGAGATAATTTTCCGCTGGGTAGATAAAAACAAATTCGTCAACATATACATCAATACATCAACGTCTAAAAATACATTAATATATCTATTTAAAGTTGAAATGTTTTTATTTCAATGTTTAAATAAATTTAAAAAAAGGTTGTAGATCTCCTAGTTTTGAATTATTGTAAGATAGGAGATCTACTAACTTTGGAAATGAAATCTCCTACTTTTAAAAATTAAGACATGGCAACGCTGCACATGACTTCCCATACAAATTTTTATATGAGTTTGAAACTCTTCTTTGAATGCAAAACTGTCTTCTCTTTTTCTCCTTGCAACTTTCAAAAATTTTCATTTGTACCTATGTAAATCTGTTTTTTCTTGCCGAACTCAGAATTCACTGGCAGGGGCAGATTAAGACAATTTGCCGCCCTAGGCTGTTGTAATTCTGTCGCGTCAGACAGCAGCCTAATTTTCGCCTTTTCTTTTATTGATGTATTGACGGTCAGAATTTGCCGCCCCTGGAAATTTATCGCCCTAGGCAGCTGCCTATGTTGCCTATTTGGTAAATTTGGCTTTGATTCATTTAAAGCTAACATCTTATTAAAATGCAGATAGCCAATGGGAATACAGAATGTGAAGAGCTCTCTTCTACCATGACATGTCCCATAAAGGGTCATGCATGACACAATCATTATTATGTCACTGATGAAATCGATGATGCGTTTTTCATGCAAAGGAAGTATTCTCCTGGTCTGTATGACAAAGTACTCTGTTAAAAAGGAATAAAAGAATACATTGGATATAAAATTTGTATTAAAAAGACACCAACTGCAGGTAAAATCCTAGGTTTTTATAAAAAAACATAAAAATTTTTAATTTTTTCCATCTGAACCTACCATGAATCGATGAAATATCACCCAGTAAATTCATTGCAAAGCAGGATGATCCAGCAGGGCTAACGCAAACTACACAAAATACTTCAACTCACTGCACTCAAGGCGTACCCAGTAGAACGATTGGGGGCACCACACAGCGGATGGACTCCATACATTTGCTGTAAAAAATCAGAAGGATTTTCCCAAGGCAATAAAATTTGACATGAACGTGTCCTTGCATTACGCGTACAAACTTCTTCTCTAAAATGGGCAATGACAATGTCGGCAAACCTTGGTCAAGTTCCGGGGCTGTCGACGCCTCATAAGATATCAACAGCTACATGGAAACCAACACAAAGGGGTCGTCCCAAGACCGGACGGAATCGCAAAACTCGGTTCTGTGGTTGTCGATCCCTCTGGCTGTATCATCCCTGCAGTAATGAAATGGTTTCGGATCAAAAGCGATCGATCCTAGGTGGGTCCCATTAGGACCAAACTAGAACCGATCCCAAATTTATATGAACCGCGATCCATCTAGGGTTAACCTCTATCCAACCGACCCTCGTCCAATCCCAAAATGAGCGTGGGGGGGTCAGTTCGTTCAAACTTGTAATTGTTTTGCTTTGCTTGATAGGTAGAGATGAGCAGTCATGCCGAAAAAATCTTTGAAATATGCATGGTTGATGGTTATCGATTACACTGTGGTAGTCGAAAAAATTTGCATCGTGCAAACCGGCGCAGTCGGATCCGGCTCGGTCCCCCGAGTACAACAGTACCAAGCACTAGGCTAGGTTAGCTCGAGTTTGCGAAATATTCAACATTTTTTGCCAACATTTTACTGTTAACTTTTCAGTTATATTTTTTCAATTTTAAAGGCTTTGGACGCTCTTTTAAAGTTGGTTAACTAAGCCAGACTGAAACATAAGTATCATTTAACTCAATTAAATCAATTTACTCAATCAAAGGCACGTTCTATTGGTTTTTTTTTTGCAATTTTACGCATTTTCTAACATTACCCTAAATGTATGCTATAAATTTTATTAAAGTCGAAATATTAAAATGTTAAAATCATAAAATTAAATGTTCCTGATTTTTATAGCATAACAAATGTGATGCAAAAATGTGATGGAAATGAATTGTTTGAAGAACTGAAATCGTTTATCGTTAATCGTAAGTAAAGTGTTATCGCTCATCTTTAGTTTTCGTTTCAAATCTGTGCAGTTTCAAATCTCGTGCGTGCTCGTGTTTGAAATTTTAAATGTATAAATTTTTACAAGAAAAAGACTGAATAAAGGTGTGTGTATTAAAAATATGAATAAAAGAAGCTACAAAAGAGTTATTAAATGCGAAACTGAAGCGTACAAGCAGCGGTTAAGTGCAGCTGCAACATCTCGACCGCGTGCTGAACTTGAAGAGATTTCTGTGGAAATTTCCTCTGATGGGCACGATGAAAGTGGGAACTTTGAAGAAATTGAAAGTGATAAAGCGTTGGTGCAAAACGTTCAAAATGAGCCGGTGGCAAAAATTCCTCTAACTACCAAGCTTAAAAATTAGTTTATAAAGGAAAAACCTACGCGCAAGTGCTTTGAAAGCCTTTTGAAAATTCTTAATGAAGAGGGTCTGTGCGTGGCTTTATCAGCAGAGAAAATTGTGGGAAAGAGGGAAAAAATTGTCATAAAATATATTTCTTCCGGGAGTTATTTGCATATTGGATTGGAAAATCAGTTAAAAGCGCTCTCTCATATACTGGAAAAATATGGGAGAACAGAAATGGATGTCAATGTTGACGGCTCACCACTTTTTAAAAGTTCGCGCGTTCAACTTTGGCCCATTTTAGTAAGAATTGTCAACGTTGAAGAAAAAATTGAAGTTTTCCCGGTTGGAATTTTTTTAGGTACGAAAAAGCCAAGTTGTGTGGAAACATTTCTTCATGATAATTTCTTTAATAATGGAAAAACAGTAGAAAAAAAAAAAAAAAGCAGCCAAAGAAATTAAACCGAATGAGACAAATGAAACTTCTGTTTGAGTTTAACATAGCACAGGCAGGGTTCGAAATATACTCTGATCGGAGTAGATCTACTCCGTTTTTTTTTAAATTTTTGAAATCTACTCCGCCACTACCCTATACCTGAAAGCTACTCCGATTTTTTCACTTCACCAAACTCAAAATATTTTTGTCTATGTCACGATTTAGACGTAATGAGAACGAGTTTTTTGTGTTCCCTCGTTCGCAAACAAATTGTTGTTTTCCATACAGATGTCTCTGTATCTAAATCTTGACTGATGGAGATAAAAAAATTTAAAAAATAAGTAAATGTAAGTTATAAATGTTTGCTTCAAATAAATTGTTGACATTTTCTTTCTTTTTTGTGCGAAAATGAGAAATTCCAATTTACTACCCAAAAATTCATTTCTACTCCGAATTTTGTGGTCTTCTAAATACTACGAAATGGGATTTCCGTAGTCCGAACACTGAGCACAGGATTGCTATCTTTGATCTCCTTTTTTCTTATATGTAAGTTATTTTTAAGAAAAAGTCAAAGGATTTGTGACTTTTTGTTTGTTTTTTTTACTCATTTTTTTTTACATTTCGCTTTCTTCACCTAGCATTATCTTTTTCTGTGTTCTAGTATTTAAGTTATTGTTAAGAAACACGCTGAAGAAAAGTCATAATTTTTTGTTGTATTTTTTTTTTTTATTAAAAACAATAAAAAGAAAAAAAAAAGAAGTCACCCTCATTCAAAGGCAAAGGGACTAACCTCCGATCGACCCGCAACCGATCCCACACGCTTTAAAAACGGATCGGTTGTTTTTCTAGGACCGCACCATGTTAAAAGAGACCAGTTCAACGTATGGAAAGGCGATCGGTCCTTACCTCTTTAGGATCGATCTGCGGTCAATTCAGGGTCGATCCCTTTTACTACAGGGATGTTTAAGGTGATATGGTTAACCTTTTGTACATTCTCACCCACAATACACTACCAGTTTGATCTAGTATACCCGAACAAGCTGATGGTGGCGGTTTGACTAGGAGCAACGGTTAAGGCAAACCCATTAACTCCCGAGCTTGTTTGCTTTTTAATCGTCCTTTCGGAAATTGTCGAAATCGTGTAGGGCTCAAATAACCTCAAATTATTCAGTCCAGACCTGCTTGGTAGGACACCGAAGCGTTCTAAGTCTCAGAGGCTATGTTACAGCCGTCTATATCTCTTACTTTGCTTTCTTATGCTCAAAGAGACCCCGTGAGGCCAATCCTCTCTACGGGCGTGCTCATGAACCTTCTAAGTTTTATCAAGAACATCAAGCAATATCATCACATCAAATACAATCAGTGAAAATTGTTTATCTGTGTTGCTATCGAACAACAAAATTGAAACGCTGAGGAGAGAAAATTTGTTTACATCGACGTTTTTTCACGCATTCGGGCGTGTGTTCACACTCGATGGGAATTTCGGGCTCATGGAGACATGGTCACGTGCATGACGATTTGAAATTAACGCCTAACATGTTAACATCTGCAAATATTTGCTTATCACTTTCAAATTGGTCTGATCATACAAACCAAAAGTACGAGAAAGCAGAATGCAGAAAGCAAACACGCTCCAAGGACATTAAGGACGGAAGTGTGTATTTGCACTGGTTGCCATCTAAGCAAAGAGGTACTTTGATCAGCGGCCCCGTGCACGTTGCCGTTTAATGAAATTCCGGTAACGAATTAACGAATTCATTTCGAGTAGACAAGGACACCGGCTGACACACAGCTCACACACCGCACACCATTGACACGCCATTCACAGACGATTCAAAGCACCGCTGAAGTGCGAATTACAACTCACTTCGTTGGCGATTCTACGGCACGTGTTCGGAGTATTTTTATTACCCGATCCTGCTGTGCGACCCACAGCTCTCGATGGTGACCATAACTATGGTGCTGCGTTCAATGAACGCTCATGACATGGTCCTTTCTGAGTAATTGAGGTTAAAAATTAATTTTACGTGACAAAATTTTATAAATAAAATAATATCCTTTACTGTCCTGGAAAAGTCCCCAGCAATAAAATGTAATATGTTTGCATTAGAGAAATAAAAAGATTATTAAGAGACACTATTGTTTTTTTTTTTTTGTGTGTCTGTGTATGTATGTATATGTTAAAGTGAGATTTTGAGCTCCTGATGATCAGAATGTATGACCGTTGATGGTATTTCCCTAATTGCTATTGAAACTAATTGCGTATAGTGGACAAGAAGTCAGTTCCAAGCTGGAAGACAATCACACTGATTCCATAAACAAAGAGTCTCTTTAAAGACCTATTTTATTCAATATGGAGAATTCAATAGCCCGTGGTGGGCTGAATTATTGCTTCGATCCCGAGTTGAACAAAGTTTTGGTAGGGAGAAGAAGAAACTTCTTAACTAACAAAATAAGTAGTAGGAGGATGAAGATTTGAAATTCTCAGCAGCCTCGTAGAGAGAGAAAGAGAGAGAGAGAGAGAGAGAGATAGAGAGAGATAGAGAGAGAGAGAAAGGCATGGGTCAAAGGGACGATTTGCACTCATGGTCAAACTGCATGGGAAGGCTCATATTTCTTCTTTTTTTTTTCAATTCAAACTGAAAATTTTTTTACACTCTCTTGGGAGAGGAGAATACTTAAGACATATTTTATTCCTTCTTCGGTATTTTCGAAATTCTTTTTCTACTCTGAAATTCTTCTCTATGGATCTGCTCTTTGAGAGATATGTTACAATACAGAACTGGGAATTCGTCGATGCGGTGTCCACCGCAAAATTCAATTCTAGCTTCAATTGGGAACCTTGAAAGACATCTTAAAATCGTTGCCGAAATCTGTTCCGATTTAGTTTCCTTCTGCGATATATTCGCTCTTAACAATGCTTGAAATTATGTTCTCGGACTTCTGCCACTTTAGTGGTAGATCTACCACTATTTTCACTTTCTACAACTTCTACCACACTAGGTCCAAATCTACCACTTTTGTTTTTTTTTTTTACGCATTTATGCATTTGTTTTATTTAATTTATGATCATTTAGAATAATTGAGATCATAAAAATGTCGTTTAATGTTATATTTTATTGAAAAATATGTTGGCGCTTCCTATTGTTAAGAATGTTGTCAAGAATGGCAGTATTGGCACTTAACGACATCCAATAAATATTGACAAATTTGTTTTTAACAAGAGAAAATACCTAAAAACATGTAAGTTTCCCAATATTCTACATTATCAGATGAAATATACTGTATTAATATTTAAAACAATTTTAGATCTACCACTATTTATATAAATCTACCACTGCTTATAGGTACAGTCGAACTTCCGTATAGTGAACGTCTATACAATGAAGTTCTCCCTACTATGAAATAATTTCAAACGCACAGCACACTTCAATAAAATGTAGTGATTTTCTGGTCCCGTGCGACTTCATTATAAGGAAGTTTGAATGTAATTTTATAAAATATTCTCAAAATATTCAATCGCATACTTTTGGGTGCTCAATAAAATATTTACATTTCCAAAAAATCTGACCAGCCGAAAAAAATATCTTCACTGAAGATTATTTTATTTTTATTTCATGCAAAAAAAAAATCCTTTTTTCAATTCGAAAATCTTGTTCGAAGATAAAAAAACATTTTTGTTTTTCGCTCATCTATTCCTAGGATATTTTTTTTGAGTTTTTTCTATCACAAATATTGTTATATCGTCATGAAATCAACCGAACTCTATACGTCTTACTTTTTTGTGTGTTTCAGAAAACAGCAAAGAAAATTATTGAATCGATTCAATGCCACTTGTATGAAGCATTTTTCAATTTCAAGGGACTTTCTGAATTTTATTGAGAAACTGAAAAGCTGCGCTTGAATAATTTGGCGGAAAAAATTCTTTGTTTTGAAGAATAATCTTCACTTCTGGCTATAGTGCGGTGTTTTTTCAATCCCGCAAATCCCACGGACCCCGCGTAAATAGTCCCGCATGAATTATATCGTAAAAATATTGCGTGATTGAGCTCCCTAGTCTTGACATATGTATGGTTCCCCGTGCCTTTCTTCTTAAAAAATCGTAAAATCTTATTTTACTAGTGGAATTATCTTTTTCTTTTTGGTCGAACAAAACGATCCGCCTTGTTGTTTACAAGTATGTATAAGTACAAAAAATGTCACTTTGAAATGCAAATCACAACAGAAAAAATTATTTAAAAAAAAAAAAAAAACCAAAAAAGAAATCAAATTACTACCAGGAAAATTAAATTTAGACTCACAAAATCGAATCAGCAGACGTTCGCAGCGCGGATCTTCATACCGTCTCAAGCGTTTTATATTGACTTAACTCAAGCATTTGCCTCATTTACACCCCCGTCGAGATGATTTCATGCGATGCTTTTTTTCTTTTTTTTTTTGCATTTAAAGGACTTTATTTTTTATTTATACGAGCTGAGCGCATTGTTTTCCTAATCGTCCGGTTTTCTTCCCGTAGATACACTTCAATTTCTACTTTGACTGCTATTGCTGCCGCCTCGTGTGTTGCCTCGACTGCTGCCTCTGCCTCTGGATGTGGTGGTTGATGCCACAGCTATTCGAATAGTTCGATGGCTTAGGCGGTCTTTAAGTAATTCAAGTGTCAAATCCTTATTTGCCTTTTGCCGAATCCGCAATAAAAATTTATATACGAACATGTTGTGAGTGTACGGTTTATATGCAATAAATTCGCTGACAATAGAAGGATTACCGCCAAAAGAATACTACAGGCAGGATATGGATATAGATATGGGTATGGACATGGGCATGAATATGGGTAAGAGTAGCTTCAATGAATGCTCAGCGGGAGTCTTCTTCAATTGTTATAGCTGAGCCCATAATATAAGTATAAAACAGCACATACATAGCCATGCAAGCATATACGTTTGTGGCTCTGTGTGTGCATGTGTATTCGTGGTCTATTTGATGTTGTGGAAAATTAAAGTCCGGATTGGCAACGATAAGTTGCCGTTTGATTTGAAGCCCTCAAGATGACAGTACACTGTCTTGGGTTAATTCATTATTGCTACCATCAGTAGCATTCTTTTCTGGAAGCAAGATTTAAACTTAACAAGAATATTAATTTCCGCAAAAGGATTTTATGAAATGGAATTTCATTGCATAATTTACTCGATTATGAGTCAATTTCCGAAATTCCTCTTGTAACAGAGAAACATTTTTTTAATGTCATTAAAAGAATAATATGTTAGACATCTTTATTGGTGAAGCAAAATAAATTTTCAAAGTTGACCCTAAGTAAGGCTCATTGCCTTCAATCTGGTTTAAACTCTTTGAAGGCTCAAACTTTCAAATGATAGTCTTCAGGATAGTTTAGACCAAGTTTATTAACATGGAAAGTTTTGAAAAATCTTCATAAACATATTGACTAATAACTAAAATGAACACTTATTTCACTTGTTAGAATTCATGCGATGCTTTTCTACCTTTGAATAAAACATGCTCATTTAGAGCTACGCTGTTTCAAGTATTTTAAGAGAACATTCTGCACTTTGGAAAAGGACATTTAGAGCCCGTTCCGGACTTGCTTTCTGGAGTCGGTGGTATGATTCCACAGCATTAATACTTCGATGTTTAGGTTACGCACTAATGGTTTCAACTTCAAAAATTATTACTGTCCTTTGACATATGAGGCCCAACAAACAGTTCTATATAGATACCAGCTGTGAGCGATCGATTTTTATGTTTAAATACGAGCAAAATTGAAGATTCGCAAGAATCGCTTAGGCGGTTGGCCAATAACCATGCGTTGCACAGGTTTGTGGTTTATGAATGTGGGGAAGTTCCGTTCATTTTAGCTCCCAAGCACTTAGTTATTTAAAACTCACTTTTTGTTTGTATATTCCGCTTTTTTCCGATTTGCAAAACTAGCGTCAATGATGTTGCTTTGATCTTACATATGTTTATTAATTGTTCATATTGTTAATAAGAAATGTGACAAATAACAACAATCATAGAATATTCAATTTGCAAATAAGATCAAGTGCAAAATGGAACTTGCATAATTTTGATTCTGGTTCAATTTGTTTCTGGCTCTTGATGATACTGAAAACCCATTTTTTTTTTTAATTTAAATTTGATTTTAGTGGTAAGACATATTTGTAAATTTTCGCTCAATTTCTTAGATTTTTACTCATTTGAACTAAACCAAACTAGATAGTTGTAAATTCTTAACGAAATTTTAAATCACATATCCTATATATAAAGATTTTTCATCTATAGAATCGGCTCGCACGCACATTGGGAAAAAGTCATCGATTTTCTGGCATGTCGAATATTTATAAAATTTAAAAATAAAAGGTGGACAACAATATTTTCATAATTTAAACTCCGACTATAGTAACAACTAGTGGTTTTTATTTCCAATTAGCATTACGTGGTATTTATCATATGAAGTCCAAGTAAAGTTCTATAAATTATTGCTGTCGAAAGCATGAGTTTTTGTTCCATTCAAATACAGCATAAAAAGTAAAGACGTTGAACAAAAAGACTAGGCATGGAAATACAAGTTATGGTATAGTATTTTTGACGTGCATATAAATATGCTAAGAAAAAGTTTTATTTTTGTTAGACAAAAAATAGGGCTTTTCCGATAGAAGTTAAGAACATGGGGTGGTAAATAAAATTTTCAGGTTTGAAAAGAAATTTCCAAGAGATATCAAAAAAGAATAGGTACAGTTGATTAAGCAGGAAGTCTAATAAAGAAATTTAAAATGATTTGCGGAAGTTTGCGAAGTTATTTTTGTCATAAAGTTTATATTAGCAAACCTCAATTGGTTTTTTTCAATTTATTTGTGGCAAACTTATAATTTTTCCTATTTAAGACAGCTAGACCCAACTGAAATTTCACTATCGAATTAATTTGATTACCTATGTTAATTTCTCAAGAATGGCTTGACGCATGAAGTCAGTTTTTTCTGGTACCTTCCAAGTAGTAGGGTCATGTTTCATAGATAACAAATTGCAGTAAAATCTTGAATTTTTAATCCATTATGCATGACCATTATGATATATGAGCTGACTGAAGGTCCAATGTTTTTATTAAATTTTAAAAAAGGCGTGCAAGAGCTGTGTGTCAACAAATAAGCACTAACACACCAAATTGCTAAAAGAATTAACAGCGTATGGTTACGTGCTCAAGCTTTGGTAAAATTATTTTTGGGCGTGTCTATGGTCACTTATTACAAAAAATTATTTTAGTAATAATACAAATTCATTTCCATGAATTAAATCATGAAAACAAAAATGTTTAAGTTTGAAATAGCTGTTTATTCCTCATTATGTTAATTCAAAACTATCGATAGAGCGAAAAACTATTTTTATAGAATATAAGTGGAGTCATAGTATCGTCACTTGGCCACCAAAAAATCATTGGGGCCATTAGAGCATAAACTCATAACCGATCTGTTAATTCATTTTAGCAATTGTGGTATGATTTTTCCAACAAGCTAACTGAGCCACGCCTTTTTTAAATTTTAGAATGGTTGATGACATTTGGGGTCCTCCAAGTTCGTCTATATCAATTTCATGTAAATATCTCAAAATTTTAGATTTTACTGCAATTTGTTATTAGGAACTATGACCCTAGTATGGGGTCCCGATTTATAAATTATCCATCAGCCCATTGCTAGAATATTAACAAGAGGTTTTATCACTAACTGTCCATATGTGAATAATTTCATGATTTCTAGCTGCTTAAATAAAAAAGTTATAAGTTTATGCCACAAAAAATGGAAAAAACCCCAATGTGCAGCGGTTTGAATGCATGTTCGACGATTTTTGCCTGAAGCATTTTGAATTTGAGTAGAGTCGGAAAACTCCTTATAACTTCTACAATTTTCTACCAATTTCAGCATACCATAACATTTAGAAACGAAAAATACGTAGTTATTGTTTTAAAGCAAAAAAAAACAAAAAAAAAATTATTTTCAGAATTACCGAATAAATATATCAAAATGAATTCAAAAAATCCACATTTCTCAAATTTGATTGGCTATAGATCTTGAAGTAAAACTTAAATTGAAACACATGATACATCATTGTAAAGGTGCATTTTTCCTCTTTTAAGCAAGCTTCATAAAATGCAAAACACATACACAATTCCTGAGCAAAATCTAGAAATTGGCGCGAAAATTTCAAAAATCGTCCTCCTGACCACAAAATCAAACTAAAAAAAAAAAAATTCTTTTCTTTCATAACTAAGGTATAAGTACCAGGGTCCGAGGTTCGATTCCCGGCACAGGCGAAACGGAGTGTAATGTTCCAAGCCTAGCACTGGTTTTTCAAAAATCGCATGTTAGGGGCACACTACATAAAAAGACATACACACGCACAAACACAAGAAAAAACTTATTGTGGTATCACAATGGGCCGATAAACGGCCTAAGTGGCATCCACTTCAACCAACCAACCAACCAACCAAGGTATAAGTAGTCGGAATCTGATATACAGAAGTCAAAAACAAAAATCGTGTTTACTTGTGTAATTTGTCTTCTCGTTACGGTTCCTTTGACCAAGTTTCCTAAGCTTGTGTGTTATAGGTGCGGGTTTTTTGGTCGGCAAATTTGAGGCAATTCAAAATCTCGACCTCCTTTTTCCTCCTACGCGTAGCGACAAAGTAGCTTTGTAGTCTTCCTCAGGGAGTCTATTTTTTATTGACAATTTTTTTTCACATTTTTTAAAAAGATTTACGATTAAAATTTACAATTATTTATGTATATATTTACCTTACATCATTATTTAAGATAAAACTTTTCATTAGTAGGAGTAGTCCACTTTTTTAAATTAACAAAAACCTATTCTGAACAAACAAAAATTGTGTTCCTTTTTAAATTAATTTAAATTTAATATCGCATAGACAAAAAATCGAAATCATAGGTATTTTTTGATAAAAAAAATATATGTGGGCGACTTGTAGGGGTTTTCCCCGTTTTAAAGTGAATTTTCCCCGTCGTCCCTTTCAGGTCGAAAAATCCCGCAAAACGGGGAAAATCCCGCCATCTGGAATCGCTGGATCACGCACACATATCTGCAGGTAATTTCCCTGCAGGAAACCTATCGGCACATGACCCAATGTCTACAATGAGTCAATAGGTATAGTTCATTTCTGTCGACCATGTCAATAGCATTGATGGAATAGCTCCTTTTATTTATAGTAGGTAACTATCATGAGGAATTATTGGTAATAGAAATCTATATATATTTTATTCCGAGAGAGTTTCTGAGTGTCCCCCTACAGATTTGTATGTAATGGTGCTAAGTATGGTCTGAGTGTTTTATCTCTTTGTATGGAAAAAATATCTCATTACACTCATTCTGTCAGTAGCAAGGACATGCTTCGCACCGTTCAGCGGACAGCACCAAATAATCGAGAGTTGTAAGTATAACGCGTGAATGCCGTTGACGGCAATTCGATTATGTAAAACTAAACTATGTTCCTATTATCTGTCATCTTAGTGTTTTACAAAATACTTAAAAACAAAATTCCTTTCTCCTGTTGCGATTTAGATTCTAGTATGGAGTACAACCCAAACACGGACGATTCAGACTCCAGTACGGAGCACAACCTAGACCCGGATGAGATCATACATAACACGCCACAAATCCTTGTGGCACCATGTAATGACTGTGCAATGTTATTCCTAATCAACGCGGAATATGTAACTTATGAGTTGCACAGCCCTCATTCGTCACTTTCCCACCATCACACAGCCACAGGTCATACTGTTGGGAATCGTATCGTAGATCTAACAATTGGGCATATCCCAGCGCATCTCCAGATGCATTTATATGCATTAGTAAACATACTTTTTGGAAATCACGTGGTTCTGCCATACTATGCTGGCGAAATACCACCGCCAATATACGCTTTTCTGGTGTTCTTAGAGTGTGAGTATTGGATAATGTCTTATTGCATCCATTGTTTACAATTCCAATTGTTGTTGTTGTTAATAACCTATATGTTTTTGTATTCCAGCTTGTCTTGGGATGTATAATAATAACAATTCATAGGCTATAATTGGCTCCGTCTAATACATGTATCTGCCATTCTTGGATGCGTCTCGGCCGATTTTCATCCGATGCTCCTAAGTGTAATTAATGTGCATCTGATGCATAAGTGTAAATAATGTATAAATATAGTATGTCGTTTTATTTTATTATTTTATATTTAAGCTTGAGTTTGCTTTTCTATTTTTGTTCTATTTTATTCCATTTTCCTTATTATCTATCTATCTAAGTATCATCCACATAGGCGTATACTTTTATATAGTACAATGCAAAATTGGAAAACATTCAATGAGAAAATAAACAAATCTAACCAAACAACTAAAATAGAATAAACATCTCTTTCAAATTATAAAGGAGTAGGAAGGCTCCAGCTGCCGCTATGTAGGGTAAAATGGTCAAATCGTTTGATTTGACCTAGATTCCAGGTGGCATGTTTAAAATCGTAAGTGGTTATGGTAAGTAAGTGGTTATGGTAAGTAAATAAGTATGTATAGGTTTATATTATTACAAAAGTTTTATTTCCGATCTTCCTTAAGAGCCCCTTCCATTCTGTTCTTAATGAATAGTAGCAATATTCTGTTCACGATGATTTTTTTTTTTTTTTTTTTTTTTTTTTTTTTAGGCAACTTTCAATTTTGACGTGGTAATCCATGCAAATCGAGATCACCAAAATTCAAAACAGATTCATCTGTGATCTGGATATGCATAGACTACCAATATTCCAGGTAATCAAACTACGACTTAGAAACTAAGCATCACATATGGATGCATAAAATGAATACATAAAAGTATAACATATGTATATATGGAGGTAAGTATGCTCCATTTGCACCATACATATTACAATAGATCCTGAAAAATGAGAAACAGTAAGTAGATAAAGGTAAGAAAGAGTAGGAGAAACAGTAAGTAGGTAAAGGTAAGAAAGAGTAGGAGAAACAGTAAGTAGGTAAAGGTAAGAAAGAGTAGGAGAAAATGAAAAATAAAGGTAAGTAAAGGTATAAAATAGAATGAAGAGGTAAGTTGAAAATAGAGGTAAGTTGAAAATAGAGGTAAGTTGAAAATAGAGGTAAGTTGGAAATAGAGGTAAATTAAGAATAAAGGTAAGTATAAATAATGCAAAACCCTAAGGTCAAGGTCTCAAGCCTTACGGTGAGCACCTTGTCCAGCAAACGCACATAACACCCAAACAGCACATCACCAAAATAATCACACAACCTATGTTGTTCGTATGAACAATGTGTGCAGTTCAAGAAAACTGCGAATCTACCTATAACTGATTGTTAGTCAGTTCTAACTTTTGCCTTCCAAGACGCGTTTCGGCCCGTGGCAATGGGCCTCTTCAGTTGGAAATTTGGAAAAAATTATTAAAAAAAGAATCCAAAAACACACAAATACATTACCACGTCGGTAATGCCGTACCATATAGGACTATAGGTCTAACTCTTCTTCTTCCTAATCCCTGCAATGTGTTAGAGCTACGCTGCTTCAACATATGCATATAGCATGAGGAAAAGAGAAGCACGCTATGGCAGCGAAGGCTTTAGCTCTGCTGTGGTGAAATGCATTGCCACTTTTAATTTTAATTTTGGGAGATTTTCGAGTACATTACATATAAAATATCTACCAAACTCATAAAATGCCATGAAAAGCTTGAAAAACATAAAAATAATCAAGGAAACTCAATATTAAGGAGAAATAGAAATGGTTTTTTTTGTCCTACCCTGTCCACATAACTTTTTGATCAAGCTTTTTCAGCAAAAATACTAAATTCTATATACAATCAAATTCGTAGTAGTAGTCAAATATGTATGTCAATTTATTACAAATGAAAACATTCGTGCACATTAAGCAAAAGTATATCGTAATATATTTATTAAAGCTTCAATTATAACTTTAAAGCTATATAAAAACCCGAGCCGACGCCGTGATTCTTTGATAATTTTCTTGCAAGTGGCATCATTGTGCCACTTTGTGTCCACCCGTATTGTTGTTGGTAGCTTTCTGGTGAATTTCTCGAATTTGTTGAATTTCCTATTCCTGCCTAAGGTTTTTGTTGGTAGCTTTTTGGTGAATATCCCCAATTTGTTGAATTTCCTATGCCTGCGTAATGGTGTATATCCCCATCGCGGCAGAGGCTTTTCGACGTCGACAGTTAGACCTACAGTCCTACATGTGCCGTACATCCGTCATCATTTATTTTCATTCATATCAAACAACCATCACCAATTTCCATTCACAGACATTCACCACCCATTCAGGAACATTCACAAACATTCACCTCCATTCACCAACTCGCATACTTTTGCACATGATAGTATTTCCATACTACACTGCCAAGCATTCTGCATAAATTATCAACTTTTATGCAACCAAAAATATAAATTTAAAATTCCCTTATATATAATCCTAATGTTAATGTAAATGAGAATTATATGCTAAATTTACAAAATCAGTTAAAAGTAAGGTAAGTAATGTGAATTATTTATTTTTACAACCATTACTTTTACACCCATTACTTTTAATTTTTAATTTCAATTTAATTTTATTTTAATTTTGATTTTAATTTTAATTTAATTATAATTTTAATTTTAATTTATTTTTAATTTTAATTTTAATTTTAATTTAAATTTTAATTATATTATTGACAATTAATGGGCAGGAGGTTTGAGTTTAAACAATTTTGAGAAACCTATATTACAATTTTGAGGCGTAAATGTATGCAATTTGGAAGAGTCTCCAAGAAATCCCTCCCGAAAACCATCTATAACTTAATGGATTTCCGCAAGACATTATCCTAGAGCTAACTCCCAAACAACAACATTGTTATTGAGACAAATGTGTATCTTTCTGGAAAAACACCCATTTGGAGATCACTTCGGAAACCCGATTTGGATTAAACGGAGAAATCATCCAGGAGTCACTTCTCCAGAAAGACACCATTATGGGGTTTTGGGTGGGTTATCTAATTGGACCTTATGACTCCATCTCACGTACCGTTTTTGGTATTCTGATTCTAGAATCAAGTATGAGACCGCCATTGCATCTTTTTTGATGTTCATTGTAGGGGATTCTCCTGACCCTTAAGATTAAAATGAATTTTAAAGACTTTGGTGAAACCAAAAATCTTTGCCCTATATAATAGTCAACTTTCAATTTTGACGTGGCAATCCATGCAAATCGAGATCACCAAAATTCAAAACAGATTCATCTGTGATCTGGATATGCATAGACTACCAATATTCCAGGTAATCAAACTACGACTTAGAAACTAAGCATCACATATGGATGCATAAAATGAATACATAAAAGTATAACATATGTATATATGGAGGTAAGTATGCTCCATTTGCACCATACATATTACAATAGATCCTGAAAAATGAGAAACAGTAAGTAGGTAAAGGTAAGAAAGAGTAGGAGAAACAGTAAGTAGGTAAAGGTAAGAAAGAGTAGGAGAAACAGTAAGTAGGTAAAGGTAAGAAAGAGTAGGAGAAAATGAAAAATAAAGGTAAGTAAAGGTATAAAATAGAATGAAGAGGTAAGTTGAAAATAGAGGTAAGTTGAAAATAGAGGTAAGTTGAAAATAGAGGTAAGTTGGAAATAGAGGTAAATTAAGAATAAAGGTAAGTATAAATAATATAAAACCCTAAGGTCAAGGTCTCAAGCCTTACGGTGAGCACCTTGTCCAGCAAACGCACATAACACCCAAACAGCACATCACCAAAATAATCATACAACCTATGTTGTTCGTATGAACAAATGTGTGCAGTTCCAGAAAACTGCGAATCTACCTATAACTGATTGTTAGTCAGTTCTAACTTTTGCCTTCCAAGACGCGTTTCGGCCCGTGGCAATGGGCCTCTTCAGTTGGAAATTTGGAAAAAATTATTAAAAAAAGAATCCAAAAACACACAAATACATTACCACGTCGGTAATGCCGTACATCCGTCATCATTTATTTTCATTCATATCAAACAATCACCAATTTCCATTCACAGACATTCACCACCCATTCAGGAACATTCACAAACATTCACCTCCATTCACCAACTCGCATACTTTTGCACATGATAGTATTTCCATACTACACTGCCAAGCATTCTGCATAAATTATCAACTTTTATGCAACCAAAAATTATAAATTTAAAATTTCAGCTAGATTTCATTCATTTAACATATTTGCTGAACATATCTCAGAGGCCTCAATAGCATAGAGCGTGCGTTCTCGCCCAGCGGTCTGAAGGTTCCCGGTTCAAACCACAGCGAAGGCGGATGAAAATGTGAAAAAGTGATGTATAAAAATAATTTAATCTATTCTTACGGCTTAAGGTCAATACATTTCTGTTATGAAAACTAATTCAAAATAATTTAAAATAAAACAATGCAGGGATGAAAATTATGCGCAAAAAAGTCTTTCGAAAAATCATTTCTTGGATTAAAAAAATTAAAAAAAAAAATTAAATAAATAAACAAAAAAAAAAAAAAAAATTCCAGTGCTTGCGCGGGATTTGAACCCGCGATCTTCAGAGCTCAAGACAAGCACTCAACGCACTGAGCCATCATAGGCACACGAATGGCTCTTGCTATTGACGTACTAAAATAAATGCCTTCATAATGGTTCCCTCGTCAATAGCATGTCTATTGTTTGTCTCCACTATTGGTGGTTTTGCAATGACAAGCAATGTTAATTGTCTATAGCGGCTTGCATTGCGAAGGGCGTAATTGGTCAGTAGTACTGTTGACGCGAACAGTAGAACGAGAGTATAGATTCACTACTGTCATTTCCTGCAGGGTTGTTAGGTGGAGGGTTATTTCTACATGTGCGATAAAGGGGATCTTGGAAATGTGACTTGCTTAACTCATTTCCGTACACGCAGAGAAAAAATATCACATACCCAATTATATTTTGCAGGCATTACATATGTAATTGGGTATGATGTAATTATATTTTCACAATTACGTCCAATAATATTTTTCATTACCTCCAATTATAACAGGTTGGCTGATAAGTCCCCGGTCTGACACATAGATGGCGTCGCTAGTATTAAACGCATATTATTTTTATATAGTGGCAACCTTCAAATGATTCGTGTCAAAATTTGACGTCTGTAAGTCAATTAGTTTGTGAATAGAGCGTCTTTTGTGAAGCAATTTTTGTTATTGTGAAAAAAATGGAAAAAAAGGAATTTCGTGTGTTGATAAAATACTGTTTTCTGAAGGGAAAAAATACAGTGAAGCAAAAACTTGGCTTGATAATGAGTTTCCGGACTCTGCCCCAGGAAAATCAACAATAATTGATTGGTATGCAAAATTCAAGCGTGGTGAAATGAGCACGGAGGACGGTGAACGCAGTGGACGCCCGAAAGAGGTGGTTACCGACGAAAACATCAAAAAAATTCACAAAATGATCTTGAATGACCGTAAAATGAAGTTGATTCGAGATAGCAGAGGCCTTAAAGATATCAAAGGAACGTGTTGGTCATATCATTCATCAATATTTGGATATGAAAAAGCTCTGTGCAAAATGGGTGCCGCGCGAGCTCACATTTGACCAAAACCAACAACGTGTTGATGATTCTGAGCGGTGTTTGCAGCTGTTAGCTCGCAATACACCCGAGTTTTTGCGTCGATATGTGACAATGGATGAAACATGGCTCTATCACTACACTCCTGAGTCCAATCGACAGTCGGGTGAGTGGACAGCGATCGGTGAACCGTCTCCGAAGCGTGGAAAGACTCAAAAGTCCGCTGGCAAAGTAATGGCCTCTATTTTTTGGGATGGGCATGGAATAATTTTTATCGATTATCTTGAGAAGGGAAAAACCATCAACAGTAACTATTATATGTCGTTATTGGAGCGTTTGAAGATCAAAATCGCGGCAAAACGGCACCATATGAAGAAGAAAAAAGTGTTGTTCCACCAAGACAACGCACCGTGCCACAAGTCATTGAGAACGATGGCAAAAATTCATGAATTAGGCTTCGAATTGCTTCCCCACCCACCGTATTCTCCAGATCTGCCCCGGCGACTTTTTCTTGTTCTCAGATCTCAAAAGGATGCTCGCAGGGAAAAATTTTGGCTGCAATGAAGAGGTGATCGCCGAAACTGACGCCTATTTTGAGGCAAAACCGAAGAGTACTACCAAAATGGTATCAAAAAATTGGAGGTCGTTATATTCGTTGTATCGCTCTTGAAGGGAACTATGTTGAATAATAAAAACGAATTTTGACAAAAAAATGTGTTTTTCTTTGTTAGACCGGGGACTTATCAGCCAACCTGTTATATCGCTAATCACTAAATCGGCACAACTCAAATTTTTGTATTTCTCGGACCAACAGCCAATAAATCTCGACGTCTCTAAAAACAATTTCTTTTCTAAACTTATATTATTCTTTAGAAACTGTACAATCAATAAATATAAATGTTAATTTTCCACGTGATCCTTTTACAGCAGTAAAGTATTGGCAAACATGAAAAAAGTGATCGAAAAAATTTGAATTGTGCCGGTTTAGTGATTAGTGTGCGATATGTAATTGTATCAAATGATAAAAAAAAGTAATATCAATTACAGTGTTGCCAAAAAAAACTGATCAAAAAGTACACAAAACGGAACTGTTTTATAGAAAAAGTACGCACACATTATTTTTTTTTTGTAAAGAAAAATCACAAAAACTAACGTAATTTTTTCATCGTGGTAATATAATTATACAAGATTTATACAAGATGAATTTTTTTTTGTAGTCAAAGACTAGACTCAAAGACTAGTTTTGAGTATAAACTTATTTAAAATAATTTAACGAGCATTCGATTTAGCGAGGCTCGCATTTAACGAGCAATCAAACTCTTTCTATTGAATACTTTATATAACGAGGAAAATGGCATAAATTTTTTTTTTTTTGCACTCGGTTTAACGAGCAACATAAAACATCAGTGAAAAATCATAAAGAGAAACAAAGAGGAATGGAAGAAATACAGCCCAATTCTGAATATTCCCGGGGAATGATTTTCCGGGGAATTTACATTTCTCGAGACTAAAATTCTCCTTTTTTAAATCGATAGGGTAAGAAAAATTATGAGTATGGGTCAAATACCCATTCCCTACCAATTTTCTTCCCACATATTTAAATAAGATGAAGTTTACTCTCGAAAAAAGAAAATTCCTCGGGAATATTCAGAATCCAGCTGATCGTTCGCCCAGTTTCTAATTTTAACCGTTAACAATCAAAGAAAAACTGAAATCGATAGTCCTGCAACTCTAATGCGGAGTTGATCGAAATAGTACGCAAATCGACCAAAAATAATTTGGTACATAAAAAGTACTCAGGTGATTGAAAAAGTACGCAATGCGTACTAAAGTACACAAAACGGCAACACTGATCAATTACATATATAAATCCGTCCAATTAAATATCTAATCGCCTGCAATGATATATGTAATTGTATCGAATTATATACATTCAAACAAATGCAATTACATATACATAATTGGGTCTAATTAAATTTGAAATATATTCTATATAACAATATAGAAAGGGGCATTCTCCACGATTGGGCGGAATATATTTCACCACGTCATATTCGTGGTTCACCTGCCCCTTGGAGTGCCTAAGGATTTTGAAAATTCAATCGGTTATATACGATCGAAATTATAAACCATTTGAGAAATATAAGAACAAGCTGTAAAATCAATACAATCACATATATAATTGCACCAATGCTTTAAATTGTACAAGTAATCAGATGTAATTACATAAGTATGTGTTCAGAACGCAATTACATACGTGATAAATTTAAATGCAATTATATACAGTGGCGAGCAGAAGTGAGCAAATGTTGGGTTCTTCAATTGTTTTCTCTTTATATCTCCGGTGTTAATAAAGATATCCTCGTGAAATTTTCGGTATATGTACATTAATTATGCGAAAATGTAGCGAAAAATTGAAAAACGTATAGCACAGAAGTATAAGGGAGTTTTCATAGAATCTCATACAAAACTCCCAACAGCCTTTTCGCTGTACTTCAACATGTGATCGTTTGAAAACTAGTAGACCGATCGAGGTCAATTTTAAAACTTTAGATTGGAAAAGGTATCCTTTATTCTTAAGTAGCCAAATTTTTTGATATTTTGTTGTTGTAGTAGTTTTTGTTGGCATTTTTCTTAGAAGGAAGCAATAAATTGTTATATGTTTCGTAGATTGCACGTACTTTTTGAAAAAACTAAGTAACCGGTAAGTGTGAAAATTTTCCAAGTGATCGATGGAATAAGTATTAACTGAGAAACATACAAAAATTGTTTTATTTTTATAGATATTTATTTTTTTGAAATTATTTTTTATAACATGTCACAACCTGACATTAAACGATGCCTCTACAGCCATAAGCTTATCAAAAACATGTGAGATCTATGTTTTGGAGTCCTTCACTATTCTCCCAATGCGACATCTACTAACATTTATAATTTTTCCCGTTTGCTACCTATTTAATCTAAATCGTTAGTAAATTTTTCCAAACGAGCAAAACTGAGCACATGTGGGTCTGGTAGCATGTTTTGCTGTTCTCTCTTTTCCTACAACCTTTACTTCGTTTTCGTCTCATTATTTATATTCCAAAATAATTAATGTACATATACCGAAAATTTCACGAGGATATCTTTATTAACACCGGAGATATAAAGAGAAAACAATTGGAGAACCCAACATTTGCTCACTTCTGCTCGCCACTGTATATAATTGAGCACAATTAGTATTTTTCATTTTCTAATTATATTGTAATTGGCTCCAATTAATAATGCAATCGGGGCAAGGCTCCAATCACATATTTAATTAATTCCAATTATATTCCGTGCACTTATTTCTCTCCGTGTAGAAATGGAAATCGTAAAATTTTGACGATTATGGAACTTTCATGTACCCTAAAAACCGATTCCACAGCATTTCTACACAATTATCGTAAACCTTCAAAAAGTATAAATAAACTAAGTTGAAGACGAAAAACAAAAATATATTTGTTCTGTTTTTTCAATTTATGGTCACCGTACGCATACCTCCCCTGCAGGAAGTCTGTCGCCATATGGCCCCATGTCTATATTGACGTCAATATAGACAAGAGAACTAGTGACAACGTCAACAGTATTTATAGGCGGTGTCATTAGAGAAACTGTTCTGTCAAGAGATATAGTTAATCTCCATTGACCATGTCAACAACGTGTCTCCTTGTAAAATGTGCCGCAAAATTGAACAAGTTAGACTCGTTAAAACTTAAATGCAAGCTATTTTTATTGAAAGCGGAAAGTATAAATATATATATTAATTACTGGTGACTACCGAAAAAGTACTCCTTTTGTCAACATAATAGTACCGACGTCACTAGTTCGTCAATAGTTTTTCGGTCTACTGTCGACATTCAATGACAACTCAGTGTTAAATGTCTATATCGCAAAGCATTGCGGCGGGTATAGCTGTTCAGTAGTACTGTCGACGCGGTCATTAGTGAAAGAGTATAGATTCACTATTGACATTCCCTGCAGGGTCATTACACTTGCCACATACCAGCTTCTTACATGTCTCATAACACACACGTGCATAAGGCATACTTCATGGTCAAAGAAGGTCAGCACAAGGTCAGTTCATGTTCCTACCACACACAAAAACATTTTTACGTTAATACAACCAATTTTTTTTATTCAATATAACAAATTCGTTGTTAAAACTCAGCCATTCGCGCTTTTCGTTGTCCCAAGCAATTCTTTTGTTTGCCACAAGCAATCGAAATATTAGCACTCAACAAACTTCAACCAACGATATGTAATGTCAACAACGCCATCTGCTAGAGTGACTTCCGCGAAGACGTCCTGGAATACGCATTTACTGCTAGTCAAAAAACGCTTAAGGCTATCACTCCAAATGCTCGTTTTCGCAACAGTGTCAAATATGAATTCGCCTTCCAGTCCAAACATTTCGACCAATACTGTGGGCATCTGACGCCCAATCACCGATGTTGAGACTTGATTGAATTGAAGATACTGTGGACTTTCATTATTATTTCCACTGCAAGTGGGACAGTTGGCTCGATAAGCTGCGGTACACCGCACCCATAGCAGGAGAAGCGTGGGTCCTTTTTGACTTGCTTGGGTTCACCTTGTCTTGATTGCTCCGTTGTCTTTGCTGGTTGGTTTTCTTGCTCTGATTTTATTTGCTCTTTTTGTTGACTTTCTGCTTTTTTACGCTTGAAGCAAACCTCTGCTGCATGTCCTCGTCCGTTACAAAATGAGCATCGGGACTTGTTACCATCTGGTGCCTTGGTTAACCCGTTGTTTTCCAAATCGTGCTGAAATGATTCCACTTCTCTGCTTGCCATGAGTAATTCCTCAAAGTTTGTGTTTGAGTCTCGCTTTATACGCTCTCTTATTTTAACCAGGTGTAGACCATAAATCATATTTAAGTAGTTGCACACTCTCTGGTATTTGTTCTTTAATCTGCGGCAATAACACTAATTTCTTGCAAACAAAACCGTCCGTTGGTTCCTTGGGTTGCTGCATTAACATCAATTTATTTTTTGATAAATCTGCCAGTATGGACCGGGAGGTGAAAAAGTTGATCAAATGATCGAATTTAAATATTAGTTTAAACTTAAATTTAATTTTAAATTAAAATTAAAATTAAAATTAACGCTAAACGAACCAGTTTAATTTGTTGGTCAAAATGCTCACTTGAGTTTATGGTTGCTCAAGCTTTGGGAAACGTGCTTAAGGAATTGTTTCACTCCCAAAAATTTTTACTTGAAAATGAACCATTAAAAAAAAATAAAATTATATTAAATAAAACCTTAAAAATTTAGGAGATTATTTTTGTCGTCCAAAACAACGAGACTATGATCAAAAGAAGTAAGAAAGCTAAAGTCGGTCAAGCCCGACTTTGAAATACCCAGCGTCCCGACATTATGAGCGCACTATGTGTTTCTTTTCTATTTGTGGGCGTGGAAGTAGGCGGGCCACATTTCATTCGCCTTGGTCAACCTATGTTGCGAATTTGAAGCTTCTACGCCTTTTACTTCACAAGTTACGATAAACCCTTGACCTCTGTCGGAGGTGTTTGGAACCAGGGGCAAAGGAAACCGTGGAACACGTATTATGCCACTGCCCGGCTCTTGCGCGATCAAGACTTGGTTTCTTTGGCGAGCCTTGGCTGATTGATCTACAGTGTATGACTGAACAAAATCTGTCAACAATATTAAACTTCGCGAAGAAATCTAAAGTCTTTGGAAACTATTTATATGCTCCGAGGCTAAACAGAAACTTTCTCCAACATCGCATCAACATGTACTGGCAAAGCTAGGGACCCAGGGGGTCTATGCTCGGTCTTAAAGGCCACCCAGTTAAACCTAACCTAACCTACGATAAACCCTTCTTTGTGGGCGTGGCTCGAGGAGGACGGTGTCCATTTTTTCCCCCAGGATATGTCACTTTACGTAGTTTACCAGTACACCAAATATCAATGAAATGTGTTGAGTGGTTTCCAAGTTACAAGCATTTTACTGAAAACACATTAAATTCATTTGTGGGCGTGTCAGTGGTCTTCCATTTTTACTTAGGATCATACTCGGACCCCAATATACCTGTGTGCCAAATTTCGACTTCATTGGTTCAGCCGTTTCGGAGGAGATCCGACCACGGACGGACGGACAGACGGACATGTCTAAATCGTGGCCGAAAAAGGGAGAAACCGTTTGTTTCAGGTCCGTCTTTTTTTGGACTATCACAGTGTTATTATTTGAAAAACTGAAAAGATTCATTCAATTCAATATATCAAAATATTAACGGTATTTACATTCATGGCGATGTATAAAAATGGGTATAAAAATTGACTTTATCGAGACAAACGCAAGTATACGGAATTTTTTTTTTTTCATGAATCGTTAGGAGAAACTTAACCCATTCAGTTTTTATTAACTTGAAGACAAAGTACGACAGAGAATATCAACTTTTTATCCATTGAAAGTAAGAAAGCCGTCACCGAGGTAAAATTTTTGATAGCTTCCCTCCGCTTCGTTATTCAATAAAATGCCAAAATGTTGAAATCTTTTTAAAAATCAAACTCTTAGTTTTAATAAAATATCACATTTAAAGTAACGATGCTGGATGCACGTGACAAACTTTAAGTGGTCCCCACAATCGCAAATATTCAGATTTTTCATTGGTTTTTATTTTATTTTAATTGGTTACTAAATCAGCCAAACTAAATTACTTAAGACACTCAAGTAAAAGAGTTTGTTCTTCATTGTTGCACGTGACATCGAAATATGCAGTAATAAAAATCCAAAATTTACCGTTATTTGAAATTTTAAAGTTTCTCTTGCATTCTTTTTTGAATCTTTGTACCCGCAGAAAGATTTAAGAGACAAAAAATCAAAGCATAATATCTCCCTTTCTGAACTGTATATCAAAACAAAACTGCAATAATATCATCTAATTGCAAAAAAAGATTCGTTTGCCTGACTTTGAAATCCAATATTTCGAAATGGGTTATGGATAAAAGTAAAAATTTTTGACCTTAGTTAAGTTTGATGGTTTTTTTATAAAAATATGATAAAAAAAATATTTTCAAGAACTTTTTTTTTTTTTTTCCCGGTAGACTTTTCTGTGGAAATGCCCATATAAATGTGATTTGACCCCTGAAACCGCCGATTTGGAATAAAATATTTTGCTGTTAACCCAACTAACAAAATAGGTCGAAAATAAGTCGATTCGACTGCGTTTAAGGGCACACTATTTGTTTGACCTGACCTAAATAAAGCAAAATTACGTCCATTCGACGTTGATTCGTCGAAAGTGGGGAATAGAATGGAAGTCGATTGGCAGTAATAATAGGGCATAATAAGGCATTTAGTTGTTAAAGTTAGGGAGTTAAGAATGCAGTTCGACCAAAAATAAGTATAAAAGAAGTCAAAAGGACGTCGAAATTACGAAATTTTCACCTAAATTGGGCTTATGAATTAAATGAATTCAAGTAGAGAAAAAGAGAAAGATATAGGTATAATAATTTCTTACTTATTAATATGTATTTACACATAGTGCAATGAATGAAAGAATGAAAATTCTAGCAACTACTTATGTTATTTGAAAAAAAGAATAAATAAAATATGGGTTTTATGGAAAAATATTTTCGATTCATAAAACCAAATTATATATGCCAGCTAAGATTTATGGTGAAAGTATTTCTTGCAATTCTGAATTTTTCACGGGCCATTTCAATTATGAAAAATAAAAGAAAATTTTATTAAAAAAAATTTTTTTTTTCATACTGAAACAGATTGAGAAGAAGAATTTGCAAACTGAAATACGAAACAAGATGGCAGAACGTAAACATGGACCACAAAGTCGAATATCCTTGTTTTCTTAACCAAATAGGTCAAATTCACTTTGAAATTTCGACCTATAATTTGGAATGCCCTATTTAAGTATTTTAAACTTACAAGTCAAGTTTTTTTATAATAATTTCTGACCTAAAATGACTTATTAAGGCATTTTTCGTTCAAGTAGCCTTATCAGGTCCTTTGTTATTTATTTTAGTACCAATAAGGTATTCCAACTTATTGAGGCATTCTAGAGACATTTCGACCTAATTCGGCGTTTTGCCTTTAAATCGCCTTGAAAGTAAATATTCCGCCAAAATACTCGACATTTCACAAACACGTGCGTGCAATGTACATTTAGCGCAAATAGAAAGAGATATGGCGTGACGTCATGAAGGAGTTTTTCATGACGTGTTGTTGTCTTGCATGTGAATCAAGGGAACTTTTGTGTTTTATTTTTATATTTGAAGAGCTTAGGAACAAAAGGTGACATTTACACTTTTTATTTTTTTGAGTAAATTGAGAAAATAAATATTAAAAAGTAACTTTTTGCCCCAGAAGCAGCTTTTCAAGCTAATTTTTCTACGAAGCAAGTAACTTTTTAAACTAATCTTAGCGGATAATGATAAAAGTCAACCTTTTGAGTCGTATAAAAATTAAAAACCCAAAAATTCCAAACACGTAAATGTCACCTTTTGTTCCTAAGCTCCTCATTTAACTAACGATTTAATTAAAAAATCCTATTTTGTTGTTGTATTTTACGCCGAGATTTAACTAAATCGAGTTTTGGTCCCGGTCAACAAACTGGGCATATATTTATGTTTGAATTAATGCATAAAAAACTCAAAACTTTTTACTTTGGAAAATAATAAATGTATTCTCTTACAGACAGACAGACAGACGGACAAATGAACAGACGGAGGGGCATACTTAAATATAAGCTTAATATAAAAAGGGCGTAACATGCATTTTCAGTATTTTACAGGAAAAAAATAACTGAATAAAAGAGGAAGATTTGTAGTTTTGACTTTTTTAATGTAGTTTTTATAAGAAAGTCTAAGTAATTGAATACTGTAAAATTGTTTAACCATTTTATATTTCCCATAAAACTGTTTTCGGTTTAAAATGTAATCCTTCAAAATATTTGTGCATTTCAAATTGAATTTTTAGTCGAAATGAATTCAGATTCTAGAGCATGCCTGTATATGATATGACCATCTACGAAATTCATCTATATTAAGCTAACTATATGTCTTTTTTACTCTATAGAAAAATATTGAAAACATTACCTACTATTTTCAAAAAAGAAAAACATTAAGGGGTCTCATGCAAAACATTTACACCGTGTAAACTGAGTTAAGTAAGTAAAAAAGTCAAAATTTCATACAAAATTTGACAGTTTTATTAACTTTTCTCAGTTTACACGGTGTAGCTGCGTTCCATGAGGACCCTTATTGTAATTTTAAATATTTGAAATAAAACACAAATTTACTGCATTTGTACATAAAAATAAACATAAATAAAACACAAAAATTGGCTTGAGTTACACTCAAAACAACATCAGCGTCATATGAGAAGTTCTGACGTGACGTCATTTGCGCAGTGAGAGCTGAGAGCATCATGCTGTTTGGCGCTACGTTAGATCGAAAACATTCACGCTCTTATGAATTGGGCAAATATAGGGCAGAACAGGGCATATGATTTTTTTAGTTTGACTTATTTCGTCCTAATCGACAATTTGACTTTAAGGTCGAAAAATCAAAACTACTCGACTTATACGTTGAAGTATCCAATAAAATAAGTCAATTTTTGCCTTAATATAGCCTTTAAAGTAAAACGGACTTGATACTTGAATTTAAGGTAAAAAATTGGTTTATATGCCTTAAAAACTTCAGATAATTTCGAAATCAAAGTCAAGTCACTTCTAAGGCATTAAGGAGGGCATTTTTAACATTTTTTCAACCAAAAATTTTATTAAAAGTTGAAATGACTTTGAAGGCATCGCAAAGGTAGAATTTAAGTAATTTCTACCTTGAAAAAAAGACTTTAAAGACAGGTAATTTATAAGGCAAAAAAACGGTCAAAAATAGGGAAAATTCAACCAAACTAGGTCGAATGGACTTAATGCTGGTCAGATTTCCCTATCTTGCTGGTTGGGAAGGTTATTGCATTACATTTAAGGGCTTATTCTGAAGTAAATACATAAATTTTACCTCTTTTTTTATTTTTCTATTTTCATAAGACAATAAGATTCAATCACCTTAATTTTTTTTATATGTTCTTACGTATAACTTAAACTTAACTTAAACTTAAACACACAATGTTTTTTCTTTAATTGTTAATATATCGCACCCTGGCTAATAAATCGGCACAATTCAAAATTTCCCATTTATCGAAAATCATTCAATCCCTCTTGAGTCAAGAGTCTTGACTCTAAGGAGAAATTAAATTTTTTCTTAACTAATATTACTCTTAATCGACTGCTGCATTAGTCATTATAAGCGTTAGTTCTCTATGTGTGGGTTTCTTACAGAAAAATTCAATCGTACATAAAAAAATTTATTTAAAAAATTTTGAATTGTGCCGATTTATTAGCAAGGGTGCGATATGTAAGTATTTCTTTTAAGTGAATGCACACACTTAAAAAGGAGATCGTTGGTCAACACGATAGAGGCTGGTTATGTTGTCTGAAATAAAGCAAATCGAAAGGATTATTGTTAAGTATCGTCCGTACCAGAATTATTAAATCTCATAAAAAACAAAAATAATGGCGGACTGTTGAAAATCTTGTTTTTTTCTAAAGATCTCATAAAAAAAATTATCTTTTTTCGAAAAAAAAAAACAATTTTGGTACCAGCGAGAACTGTTAATAAGTGGAAAAAAATATTGAAGCTTAAAAGTGATTGGTTGGATAGTTTGGTCTGTGGAAAGTTGACCGTTCTAGAAAATAACATCTCCAGAAAAACGCGATTAAAGTTTCAAGAGCAGAATAAGTCTGTTGCGGCGCACAGTGGTTAAACGGCCAAATCACCCTTTTGGGGGGAGGGGTCCAAAGTATACATTGGAAAATTGGTCATTAAAATTCTAGGTTGTCCCAGGGGGGGGGGGGGGGAGGGGGTAAAAAGTAGTAAAAAATGGTTCACGTAGTTTGGACACGTTCCCTTATTCAGCGGCAAAAATTCAACTTTTCGACCATATGATTTCGAAAAAGTAATGATGCAGTTTTGTAGAGAATTGTCTAAATAAGAGAAATCCATAAGTTTTTGTTTCAAAAGGTAATATTAATACTTGGTATACCCGTTGGAAGTCACATAAACATGCAAGGGTAATAATTGACTAAGATTTTCATTAAATTGAGTAAGGCATTAATGTAAAATAAAATCGCTTCTGTACAAAAAATTGCGCTCTTTAGTAATATATAACATTTACTCATAAAATTGCTGAAGGAATCAGTAAGATACGATAAATAGTTTAAAAGCTAAGCGGAAATGAAAATGGCTCCAAAAACTACAGGATTTGCTATTTTTGTTGGAATAGAACTAATGTGAGTTACGAGCAGGTATTTTCAAATAGGGTAAAAATTTAAGCTTTTAGTTAGTTCTAACATATCATATACTTTTAGGAATTCCTATTAATTAAGCCCAATTATAATAGCAACATTTAACTAAATACACTACACCACAAATTTTGTAAAAATTCGCTTATCCTCAACATATTATACATCATTTCTATGTAAAGTTTCCCACTGAGTCCAAATATGAAGTCAAATTGTTCAAAAGTAGAACAGTTTTTGAGATATTCGAAAATAACTGTTTTTCCGGTTATAGAAAAAGATAACCTCACTTTGTATGTCATATCTCCGGTACTTGTTAACTTGTTTTTTTTTTTTTTTGAAACCGAATGAAAGAGAATTAAATTATCTCTTCTATAGTGGAAAAGTTATTTAATTTCCTCAAAAAACAAAAAAGTTATTCTTATTCAAAGTCTTTAATTTTTGTAAATATTCGTCATTTTTTGCTAATTACCATTTCTCAAATATTTTTTTTTTTACAAAAACTAAATTATCCTCTAAATTTCACCTTGCAGATCGATAGCTTGTTTTGTAGCAAAAAAATTTAGAATCTTTCGATCGAAATTGGTGGAAAATTGGCTGAGTTATTTGCAATTTACGAAAAAAAGCCGTTTTTTATTCATTGAAATATTTTCAAACTTCTCCTTGATTCACGTGGAAGAATGTTAAGTAAATAAACTAAAAATGTTTTGATGTTTTTTTTTTGCGGTTCGCGTTATTTTTTGTTTCTCGGACAAGAAACCAAAAAAAATCTCCCATCATCGCTTCGTTCCAATACCCTTGGTAGCAACTATCGCAACCCTTAAGAAGCATCTTGTGAAGTAAATAGTTTTTTGACGTTTCGAAAAGTTGGCATTGCTGTACTTCATTTACCGTTACCAAAGTTTGTACTTTCATTCTGGTGTTTTTAAGAGATTTTTGTTAAGTGCTTTAAAGAAAATATTGTTAACAAAGAAAGTGAAGAAATTAGCAAACGTACATATAATTGCCAAAATAGTCCAAACAAGTTTTGCTATGTTTGTGGCATTTATATTTTTGTATCGCCTCGAAATTGTACAGAAGTTCTGCAAAAGGCCTTTTGTTTATATTTTAATATAGCTCCTGAAAACATTAGTGAACCATGGTCACCAAATGTTCTGTGCCATACCAAATTTGTTAAGCAACTATGAGAAAATAGGTGAAATTTTCGAAATTTGATCTATTTTACTTTTTTAATTAAATGCATAAATTTTTTTCAAAACAGGCGCAAATATGTCTTTAAAAATACACTTCCTACATTCGCATTTGGATTTTTTCGCAATTAATCTTGATGATGAAAGTGACGAACATGGTGAGCGTTTTCATCAAGAGATCAAACAAATGGAATCGCGCTACCAAGGGTATTGGAACGAAGCGATGATGGGAGATTTTTGTTGGTTTCTTGTCCGAGAAACAAAAAATAACGCGAACCGCAAAAAAAAAAAACATCAAAACATTTTTAGTTTATTTACTTAACATTCTTCCACGTGAATCAAGGAGAAGTTTGAAAATATTTCAATGAATAAAAAACGGCTTTTTTTCGTAAATTGCAAATAACTCAGCCAATTTTCCACCAATTTTGATCGAAAGATTCTAAATTTTTTTGCTACAAAACAAGCTATCGATCTGCAAGGTGAAATTTAGAGGATAATTTAGTTTTTGTAAAAAAAAAAATAATTTAGGAATTGTAATTAGCAAAAAATGACGAATATTTACATAAATTATAGACTTTGAATAAGAATAACTTTTTTGTTTTTTGAGGAAATTAAATAACTTTTCCACTATAGAAGAGATAATTTAATTCTCTTTCATTCGGTTTCAAAAAAATAAAAACAAGTTAACAAGTACCGGAGATATGACATACAAAGTGAGGTTATCTTTTTCTATAACCGGAAAGACAGTTATTTTCGAATATCTGAAAAACTGTTCTACTTTTGAACAATTTGACTTCATAACATATTTGGACTCAGTGGGAAATTTTACATAGAAATGATGTATAATATGTTGAGGATATTTTTTTTGTGGTGTAGTGTTATCGGAAGAAGCTGAGGAAGCAAGAAATAAGGATTATAGGAAGTACAGGTTGATGTTTTCCAGAAAACTCAGCAGAACTGCTACAAATTCTGATATTTTTAACCGTCTCCTTGTGTCATCTGACCCATATATTAGTCATATAAGACGTCAACCAAATAAACAATATTAATAACTGGAATCCAATTCTATTTATTTTCTAAAAAAAAAATAGTAAATTTTGCGCGATTAAAACACACCTCTTATTCTTATTCAAATCGAATTGGTGGGCGTGTCATTTCGTGTCATTTTGGCGAAAGGAACACATTTTATATGAAAAATAAATTTTGGGCTGTATGGGAGGTGGGCGGTGGGCGTGGCCGATATTGATGAAACTTCATATTTTTCTTAATTATGTCAAATAATGACTTGGTGCCACGTTTCATTGTTCTACGGCATCTCATTTTATTTTGTACCGCGATATGTATGAAGCCTAACCACTGTGCGGCGCGTCGGCGATTATGACTCATAATTTATGAGCCGTAACTTTCTTAATACCTAGAATTGCGGTCTGCGTTTTTCACAGCATACATACATATTCTCAATAGATCTTACTATCGAAATATGAAGGGGGAAAAAATCGATTCTTAAAAGCGCTAAGCTTAGACTGTCTGCCTTATACAGTCCGTGAATGTTATTGAAGAAAAAAATGTTTTTTAAAGAGAAATTAAAAAAAAAATCATATCTCAGTAGTAAACAAACGTAAAAATTAGTCCATATGGGCATTTCCAGAAAAAGTAAACTTTTTGTCGCGTCCGTATATAGCTGATTGCCATTCGGGGCTGCATAGAAACTTTGAAAAATATTATTGAGAACCAAAAGTAATATTTACCGCCTACTTGAATTCGGGACTTAAAATTGCTCATTTAAGTGTCGTGTCCTTTTGGAAATGCCCATATGTAGAAAATTTATCAAAAAACATTTTAAAGATATGTTTTAGGCGTTATTGACAAAAGTAATACAGTAGACACCGGAAAAGTTAATCGATTTGTCCCGAGGCTCGTTAAATTTTCTGAAAAATTACGTTGTGTTAGGTAAGGTTAGGTTAATGTGGCTGCCACTATGAAGGTCCACACACTTAGGTCCCACATGGGTCCATTGTGATAACACGAAAAATGGTAAGCCAAAGAGAAGAACAGAAAAACAAAACAGCATCCAATACCAGAGCTGGAAGTCGAACCCAGGGCCTCTCTATTCGAAAATTGGAAACTCGGCTAACTACGGCACAGAAAAAAAAATTTTTACTTTTCCTTAAAATTTTTAAAATGTTCCAAAGCTAACAATAGGATATCAAAGCATTATTTGCCCTCTTTTTGAAGTCAAAAAGCCATAAAATTTAGCTATAAGCCCATGCACTGAAAAAACGTTTTTTTCTAGTATTAAGGAATTTCTTTCCTTCATTTGAAAACTACAACTTTTCTTTGGGACAAGGATTATTTAATTTGACAAAATTTTTCCTTATTGTTAAAAAAAATTTTCTTTCCCGCAAAAGCAAAAAACTGAAAAAATGTCTTCTTCGCAACAACAGAAAAGTTTTCCTCGTTTCAAAAAAACCTATTTTTACTAAGGCGAACAATGCAAACCGTTGTAGTAAAGAAACATTTTTCTTTAATTGAGAAAATGTTTACTTGAATGAAGGAAATGTATATTTTTATACCTTTTCTGAAGGAAAGGGTATATTAAGTTTGGAACGGAGTATGTAACATACCAAAGGAGTCGCGATAGATATGGACATATATATATATTCTTGATCGGGGTGACAAGAGGAGTCGATCTAGCCATGTCTGTCTGTCTGTCTGTCTGTCGGTCACACTTTAGCTTTTCGTAATTTACTCCTAAGCCATGAACGATATCATATTGAAATTTGGCATGGACTTGAACCAGGTAAATGTCCGAAAAACTGCATACAAATTTTTTTCGTAGTCCCTTCTTGGGTCGTGGGAAGTGGTTCGGAAGTTCAAAAATCACGATTTTTAATGTTTTTCCTGGATAACTTTTTTTACTATACATTCCAACTCATTGAAATTCGGTGTGTGTATAGCTTCTATGTAGACTTAAGCTTTCGCTGAAAAAAAAATTGCGACATCGCTATAACTATGGTCATCATCCTACACATTAGAAAAAAACACTCTTTCTCTTATTCTCATATCTCTATACAAAAATGATTTTTTTTTTTGCTTCTTCTGATTGTGTATTTTGCCGCCAAATAAAACCGTCACTTGTGATTAAATTTTGCCCATGACCACCATCCGCGAAATTCGCGAAAATTTGATTTTCACTATTTTGAATTGAGTATTTCGCAGCTAGACAAAATGTCCTCTAACGGTTAAAATTTGATCATGCCTACCATTCGCAAAAAATTTGTACTTAAAAATAACTTCGAGTTTGTGAAGCTAAATCGAAGCACAGATAAGGTGTAGCTAGAACAACGAAAACGGCAGGAATTTTTGTTAAGGTTGAACATATTTTAGGCTGAGAAAAGGTATGTGTGCAATCGGCTTAGCCGATGTAAACTTCTTAACTTGTTCCTAATGTGAAGGAAACATTTTTTTGAAAACGAAAAATGCTACATACGCGAAGTAAACAAATTTTAGGCCTGAGTATTAATTCAATTAAAGAAGGATGACTTTCATTGAAATGACAAAAGATTTATTACAACTAGAAAAATTTTGTCTTCTCATTAAGAACCACGAATTTTGGGCTCAATTTGAGCTCGATTTGGGAGCGTTTTGATTTTTGGGCGTCAATTCCCAAGTAACAAAATAGGTCGAAAAGAGGTCCGTTCGACCTCTTTTTAGGTAAGAAAGACTTTCCGACTTGACCTAATTAGGTCGAAATTACGTCGATTCGACGTAAGTGGGGAATAAAACGGAAGTCGATTAGAAGTAATAATAGGGCATAATAGGGCATTTCGACTTCAAAGTCAGGGCGAAAAGAAGTCCGTTTTTCCAAATATTAGTCGAAAAGAAGTCCGTACGACGTCGAAATGACCAATTCTCGACCTAATTGGACTTATGAGTAAAACGAAGTTTGCGAGAGACAAAGAGAGCGACACATGCATCGATTATTTCGTACTTATTCACATGAACTTATCGTAAAATGAATAAAATATTTTCAACGAAATATGTTCTATTAAATAAAATACAAATAAAATAGAGACTTTATGGAAACATATTTTTCGATTGCAAAAAAACGAAACACGTATGCCAGGCAAGATTTATGGTAAAAGCGTTCCTTCTATCTCTTATTTTTTCACGTGCCTTTTCAATGAAGAAAGATAAAATAAAATTTTCTTCATTAAAAATATTTTCCCATACAAAAAGCTGGCTGAAACGAAGCTGTAGTGCGAACAAAGATAAGATGGCGAAGCATAAAAATCGACCACAAAGTCGAAATTACCTATTTTTCTGACCAAATAGGTAAAATCGACTTTGATGCCTCGACCTATAAGTCGAAATTCCCTAATTAGATATTTTCGACTTTAAAGTCATAATAATTTCTAAAATCTAAAATGCCCTATTAGCGGTTTTCGACCTGAAATAGCCCTATTAGGTCATTTATTACCTATTTTAGCGCTCATAGGTAATTTCGACCTATTAGGGCATTTTGAAGTCTTATCGACCTATTAGGGCATTTTGACTTAAAACCGACCTGAAAGTAAATAATCCGACTTGATATTTCACACACACATACTAACATTGGACATTTCACGCCATATGGCATATGCTGTGATAGCACAATGTGAACCCTTTCTTTGTTTTGCTAGATGCTGACGTCACATAAGTGTTTCTTTCATAAATTTATATCTATTGCTCAAAGAAGTAAATTGCGCCAGTCAAATAAAATGGAAATTTAAACTTCAATTTGGATACAGCCTAACTAAAAGCAAAACAAAGGGAAAAGACACTGGATAACAGTTAATTAATTAGTGATGGCGTAATAGTTAAAAGACTGGCCAAGCAATTCTTCACTCATTCTATCTTTAGAGGGAGATCGAAAAAAATTTCGGTAATTTAGGGATTGTGGTTATAAATTTTGTTTTATTTAAAAAAAAATGGAAATAATAAAGATATCCAACGTACAGAGTAAAATTTACGCAGCCAATTAAAAATTTAATAGACTATTTTTAGTAAAAAGTAATCATGTTTGTATGATGTTTAAAAACAATTATTTCTCAGCTACATTTTCGTATGAAAAACCGCGACAGTGACGTCATCCCTCAATGAAATATGATAATACACACCTGTTTGCTGTCAGTGCTGCCAGTTTAGGGGAATCTCTCCTAAATTTAGGGGAATTGCTCACGCCTAGGACGAGATTTACACAGTGAAACATTTCGATAGAAAAACATTTTGCTTCATAGCGAAGGCGCACGGGGAAGAGAGCGAGGTGCTTTTCTATCTCTTCCCCGTAAGTATCTCGCTCACAAACAAGTTTTTCGTTATCGAAATGTTTCAATGTGTCCAAGCGTCTAGGGGAGATGTGGGGTAGAAAAGATTGCAAGGGAATTTTTAGGGGCTAAAATTTTCATTTGAAGTTGAAAGGGGTTTTTCTATTGCGAATATTGCAATTTGAGCACTTGAAGCGATAATACGCATAAGGTTTTTAGTAGTGTCCGACCGAAACTGCATTTTCAGCCGAAACCGAATCTTCGGCATCAGTCTCAGTTTCGGCCAAAAGCGAAACTTTTTTATACACCTTAAAATTTTTATTAAGGGTCCTCATTCAAACACATTTACACCGTGCAAGTTGAGCGAAGTTAGTAAGACTGTCAAATGTCGTAAAAAATTTTACGTTTTACTCATTTCACTCAGATTACACAGGGCGCTCATCTAACATAGGCCGTATAAATGTGTAAATGCTTCGATTTATAAATCGGCTGTCAAATTTTGTTTGAAAAATATTCAAAATTCATTAAAAATTGCGTCAAAATTTATAAAATTTATATATTTAAGTATTTATATGGCTTAGATGATCGCTTCACTCGAGTTTTACCCATTTTTATACCCAGCGTAAGCGGGGTATATTAGTTTTGTGCAAATCTTGTAACAGGGAGAATTAAGCTCCGGAGATATAGAAAAATATATATAGAAATGATCAGGATCAAAAACTGAATCGATTTAGACATGTCCGTCTGTCCGTCTGACCGTCTGACCGTCTGTCCGTCTGTCCGTCTGTCCGTCCGTCCGTGGTCGGATCTCCTCCGAAACGGCTGAACCAATGAAGTCGAAATTTGGCACACATGCATATCGGGATTCGAGTATGATCCTAAGTAAAAATGGGAGACATCCGCCCACTGCCACGCCCACAAATGAATTTATTGTGTTTTCAATAAAATGCTTGTAACTTGCGAACCACTCAACACATTCCATTGATATTTGATGTGCTGGTAAACTACGAAAAGGGACATATCCTGGCAATAAATGGACGCCGCCCTCCTCGAGCCACGCCCACAAATAAGCCCAAAAATAAGTGCTTATCGTAACTTGTGAAGTAAAAGGCGTAGAAGCTTCAAATTCGCAGCATAGGTTCACCAAGGTAAATGAAAGGTGTAGAAAAATTTTTTTTATGGACCGCCCACTTCCACGCCCACAAATGAAGATTTTTCGTAACTTCCGAGGTAAAAGGCGTAGAAGCTTCAAATTCGCAACATAGGTTCACCAAGGCGAATGAAAGGTGTAGGGAAATAATTTATGTTGCCCTCCCACTGCCACGCCCACAAATAGAGAAGCAAAACATAGTGCGCTCATAATGTCGGGACGCTGGGTATTTCAAAGTCGGGCTTGACCGACTTTAGCTTTCTTACTTGTTTTTTTTAGTTTTGCGAACTGCGAACGTCCGGACTTCTGACAATATCGAGAGCGTGCGAGTTATAATGATATACAAGGCATTTTAGGTCGAAATAGGTCATAAATTTTTTAGCTATCTGACCTATTTAGACTTTAAAGTCAAACCGACTATGAAGTCCGAAAATCAAGTCCGCTCGACTTTGAAGTCGAAGCATGCAACAAAATAAGTCAACTTTTGTCAATATTTCGCCCTATAAGTCAAACGGACTTTAAAGTCGAATTTTAGTCGAAAAATTGGTCGGTTTGCCTTGAAAAATTACCTAATTTGGAAGTCAAAGTCAAGTCAATATTAAGCCACAAAATAGGGAATTTTTACCTCTTTTCGACCAAAAATCGACTTGTTAGTCGAAACGACTTTGATGTCATGAAATAGGTCGAATAAAGGTAATATGGACCTTCGAAACGGACTTTAAAGTTAGGTCATATTTAAGGCCGGAAAATAGATCAGGAATAGGGTAATTTCAACCTAAATAGGTCGATTCGACTTACTGCTGGTCGAATCGCCCTATTGTGCTTGTTGGGATTGGGCCTGCATATTTTTACTCGGGAAAGCAATTGAAAATCTATCGTGACTTTTTTACTTCCATTAAAATGCAAAAATATTCGGCTAAAATATTCGGCTTTTTCCAGCCGAAGCCGAAGCCGAATATTAAGAATTGGCCGATCATGACGATTACCGAAGCCCAAGGCCGAACCTTCGGTCGGACACTAATAAACATAGAAAAAAGTGAGAAACTAATTTGATAGTCTTTGATTCGAATATTGGAAGCTAAAACTTATAAAGTCCTGCTTAACTGCTTTAACCCAATAAACCAGGGACCGAAAATAATGATTTTTTTTAAATGTTTTTTTTACCAAAAAAATCACACACAGAGAGTAATGCTACCAATGTGAAAAGAATGCCAAACTTATTCTCATATGGCAGGCTTTCAGGAAATACTATGATTTCAATTTGCACTTATCTTATCTTATTTAAAACTCAACATTAAATCATTATTTTCGAGTTTTATTTAAAATTAAAAAAAAAAAAAAAATTAAACTTATAGTAGGAGAGCCCAAGAGGGGATTTTTGCAGTTACTCGAGCGTGTCAGAAAATATTATGGGGAGAAAGCTTGCACCCTGTTATATGGCCCCACCATATATGAGCGCTCAATATTGGGGTGTACGTTGAGGGCAGCCCGTCAGATTAGTAAAAAAAAAAATCGATCCTCTGAAAACCTCGAGCGCGTCAGATTAAGAGAAGGTAAGTTAAGTAGATGTTAAAAAGTGTTTATTTCAATTCTCTGACAATTTGAGCGTGGCATAGGAAAAGAGATGAGTACCAAAGTTGCAAAAAAAAAAAACGTCAACTCGAAATACTCGAGCGCGATTGGTTTTTGTTTTATTTTGAAGGAAATCCTTTAAGGATCACGAAAAACATATAATCTGACGTTTTTCGTGGGGCAAAGTAGGCAAAATTGGCACATTTAGTCGCAATAGCTTTGGCTAGGTTGTAGTGTATTCAAATGATTTTGTGAATTTAAAAATAAGCATTCCGTGTCAATAAAGAGCTTTTAAAACTGAAAAACTGTGAATCGCGAATCCTTTTCGGTTCCTTTTTCTCTCTCTCTTTCTCACTCTCCATATAAATAATTAATCTCATTATAAAAAGAAACGAAAGAAAAATTTTGTCTCTTAAATTGTCAGATTAACAATACGCCTCCATGTAATTGTCAGATTATCATTCAGGGCGATTAAGACACCAAGTTGATCCCTCTGCATAAAAATCTGACGCGCTCAAGTATCTCAAGGCTGCCATTTTTTTTTTACATTTTCAAAAATCATTCCTGAGCTTTGGCCACCTTCAAAACGTCAGTCATTGAAATAGGACACTTTTCGGAGTCCACTTAACATTCACTGTGAATATCTGACACGCTCGAGTAACTATTTTTTTTTCCTTTTTTTTCCACCTCTGTTTATGGCCAACCACCTCCGATTAAACGTCAGATTAATATATCGTCGTCCCGGAGTTATCTCCTCGTATATCACAAAATCAAAAAATTTGAGATAAGCACGTTTTCCCGTGTACTTTTCCAAGATCTATCCATATGTCGAGTCTCCAGGTTGCTATTCCTTATAGTTTACGAGATATTTGTGAGCTAAATAATTGTATATCCTTTAAAATGATAATTTCTATGCGTTATAGCATCGTATATCCATATTTTGTGGATATACTATGATTTATATATGAAATTTGCGCAGTAAAAAGTTGTTGCGTTATCTCATCGTATGTGCAAACAATTTTTTTTTTTTTTTCAAGAAACATTTTTTTATGTTAATTTTAAATAACAAAAAGATTTATTCGTGTGAAAAAAAAACAAAAGAAGCAAAAAAACAAAACAATTCTCATAGCAACACTCCTACAAAAATTTTCATTCTGAAAATAATGTGGAATGCTTATTATACTTAGAATATAACAAATTCCATTTCATTAAATTTATAATATAAAAAGTTATATTAAATTAATAAATTTTGAAAATATTTAACATCTTCTTCTGGAAGATAGCTGAATAGACTCTCAATGTCTTTTTGTTTCTGTGGCGCAATTTGTTTTGGGGTTGAAATACTTATTTAAAATGGCTTTGCATTTTCGTTGAAAAATTTTTTGTACATTATATTGAATAAATCGTTCTTATTGTATTTAATTAATTTAATCTTATTGAAAGGCACTAACTAAAGCTAATGCAGGTAGTTCAGCTCCTTAAAACAAATGTGGAACGTTCTACCAACAACAATACCCATATCAATTCCTTATTTGCAGCTTAGTTGCTTACATTACATATAATAATTTAATTTCCCCAAAAAAAAAACGAATTCTAATTTTTTTTTTTTAATCTATGGCTGAGAAGAAGAACGACTTAACTCCACTTTTCTGTTTTTTGAGAAAAATCTATTTGAAAGGTGTAAATGTTTAGGTCACGGGAAAAGAATAAGAAGAGAAATGTGTATCATTTAAATAGGCACATTTTAAGGTATCAGGTATGACTTTTGAATGCTACCTTTAATGTATAAAAAAATTTCGCTATTTGATGCAGTGGCAAGTCGTTTTTCTCAGGAAATGCGGAGTTAAGTCATTGTTCAACAATAAGATTATGATTTTGACTCCTTTTTTTTTTTAAATGTAAAAAGGATACTCAAATAACGAATTTCCTATATAAACTCATTAAAAAAAATTTAGTTATGTCGTTTTTCGTGTAAAAAAAAAATAAAACAAAAAAATTTTTCAAATCTTTATTAAATCATTTGCTCGTATATCCACTTTCCAACACAGGTTGCCAAAAATGTGGCGTATACGATGAATTGTCAAAAATTCTTGGAATGAAAAAAACCTTATAACTTAAATAATTTTCCAAGTAGCTTTAAATTAATGATCAAAAATAATAAAAAGTAAAGCATTTTATATAAGGAAAACAGAATCAACGATTTTCGACGAGCCATTTTTTTTTATATTCCATGTTAAACTTTAAACTTCAATTTCCCAACAAAAGGTTGATTGTGATATACGAGGAGATAACTCCGGGACGACGATATATTGGTTATCAGGAACATAAAGCGCGTTTACTGTATCAATGGCTGACGCGCTCGAGTATTGCAATATGTCCATATTTTTGTACATTTTTGACCATTCTTACACGCTCTCATCCCCATTAAAATGGAAAACTTTACATAGACTTTTTTTGTTGTTTAAGAACGTAAACTTCACAATCCAATATGTTTCCATGACGCTTTAGTAACTGCAAATTTAGCATCTCGGGCTCCCCTACTATTACTTTTGATTTTTATTTTTGAATTCAACAATAAAGATTATTTTTTGAATTTTATTTTTTTAATCGAAAAATAAAACTCATTTTCTGAGTTTTATAATAATCTTTTAAAATGAAACTCAACCGGCGTTTTCCCCGAGATGGATAGACCAATTAATGTCCTTGGACGGCTTTTAAAATTTTTTATAATCCCAGCTTCAATTTTTACGTGTACGTGAAACTGTTTCGGAAATATTTGGGTTTAAGCTTTTGTGATCATACACAACAAAGTGCTTGTACATTAGATATGGCCTGAAAAAGGACTTTTTGGAATTTCTTTGGTAGGGGTCCTCAAAAACCTTTTATAAAATTGGTCCGTACCACAGTATGATTTCAGCGGGAAAAATATGATTTTTCGACCATCCCATTCTTATGATTTAGCGACTTAATTTTTTTTTTTTTTTAACTTTTAATTTATTTATTGTATCACTCATTTTATGTTACATGAGTCCATCAATAAGGAGGAAAATCTTAAGTCTAGTTTGGAATTAATTACATGATATGTAGCATTATTATAATTAATATGCATATAAATGTAATTAGTATTTGCATGAGAGCCTCAGATAAGGAAACCTGGGCGTAAAACGACCAATTCACTGTCAGATCCCTGAACGAACCCTTCAACTGTGCTAGTGAAAACTAAAGTCTATGTGCACACGGACTCTACCTTTCACCGACACATGTGACTAATTCGATCAAAGATCCGACCGTGAAATGGCCTGTTGAGTCTGAATAGACTTGGAGATTTTGCGTATTATTTTACCGGAAGAGTGCAAAGAAGCACAAACGTAGTTAGGAATCGCGTTCGTGCAATGGAATGCTTGAGTATTATTTTACCGAGGTGCAAGGAAGCACAAGCGCAATCAGGAACCGCGGTCGTGCAGTGGAATGCAATATGTTTAAGTAACTGGAATTCTAAGGACTTAATTGAACACAGAAATATCCAAATAAAAAAAATTAATTACTCTTTTTTGTTCCTTCAAAAAATCGCAAAAAATATTGTCAAATGGGCTAGAATTTTTAGCGGACTAAATCCAGCATCGTTTTTTTAAAATGTGATATTTTATTAAAACTAAGAGTTTGATTTTTAAAAAGAATTCAACATTTTGGCATTTTATTGAATAACAAAGCGGAGGGAAGCTATCAAAAAATTTACCTCGGTGACGGCTTTCTTACTTTCAATGGATAAAAAGTTGATATTCTCTGTCGTACTTTGTCTTCTAGTTAATAAAAACTGAATGGGTTGAGTTTCTCCTAACGATTCATGAAAAAAAAAAATTCCGTATACTTGCGTTTGTCTCGATAAAGTCAATTTTTATCCCCATCGTAAGCAGGGTATATTAGTTTTGTGCGAATCTTGTAACAGCTAGAACTAAGATATAGACATATCTATGTATATATTCCACTGTGCGACATTTTTTCGGTGATTGTTTGATAACATGTCGAAAAAACATCAAAAATTTATTTAAAATGATACTGGGCGGAAATTTTTATATACTTACTTATTTTTAAGCATATTCAGATTAGTTTCCAAAAAAAAAGAAATGTTAACGCTTGCTCAAAATGGGAAAATTTTCGATGGGAAAATTTCCTAAGCGAATTTTACAAAGCGGAATGAATCTCCCTATTATTATTATTATTATTTATTATTATTACTATTACTATTATTATTTTAATTTTTTTTTTTTTGAATTGCCTTTGAAAATACACTGACAAATGAGCGAAGTCCTTTTCAAGTCAAAATATTCCCTATTTCACTGCATTTGAATATGGCTCTGAAAGAAATAAATAAATGAAACAGAAAACTCCTCACTCGGCTTCATGATAAAAGTGAAGAGCTTCCGCAAAATAAAAACTAATTTGAAAGCAGCAAAACAAATAAATAATCACGCAAGGAAAAACATGACTGAAACGCCATTTTAACTTTACAGCAATACATATGTACAGACTGTACAAACACACACGCCCACACAATGACAATGACTCGAAAACACAACACAAATAAGCCATTACATGCTTAACGGCGAGGAGGATTTAGCGTGGCATCCTCTTTACTGCTTGCCTGTATAATATGGACATGTTTTCGAGTGTATGTGATTTTCATAGCACGACGCTGTGTGCGCGTGTGTGTCGGCGCACTTTTACGATTTTATTAAGGTCCAGTCAGACGAAAAATTTACAAAAATTTTCGACAGCTGCTCATTTTCAAATCGTGCAATGATTCGGTCAATTAAGAGAGTTTTGAATATATTAGGTGTAGTAAAAAGAAATCCATTATTTTTGCATTAAATTGAGGGCTTTATTTAAGATAGTTAGAATGACCCGATTTAGGTCAAATATGCGCCGTTTTGTTCGATAACTTGTTGACATTTTAAAGGTAATTTCATTATGCCTCTCTCATAGAAGCCCTCGTTCCTATTAGCAAAAAATTGAGACAGTCGAATTTCAGAAGCCTCTCTTGAAGCGAATGTTTCACCAGCAAAATTGTTCGCCATGGACAGGAACAGATGGTAATCACTTGGTGCCAGGTCCGGACTATAAGGTGGATGCAGAAGAACCTCCCAACCAAACTCCCGGAGCTTCTGGCGAGTCACTATCGATGTGTGTGGCCTGGCGTTGTCCTAATGGAACACAATTCCTCTCCTATTGGCCAAAGCTGGCCGCTTATGGGCGATTGCTTCCTTCAGACGGTCCAATTGTTGACAGTAGAGTTTCGAGTTAAGAGTTTTGCCATATGGGAGCAGCTCATAGTAGATAATTCCCTGCCAATCCCACCAAACACACAGCAAAACCTTCCTGGCCGTCAATCCTGGCTTGGCCACCGTTTCCGCCGGTTCACCGTGTTTCGACCACGACCGTTTTCGCTTGACGTTGTCGTAAGTGACCCACTTTTCATCACCAGTCACCAACCGCTTCAGAAATGGGTCGATTTTGTTGCGGTTCAGCAGCGATTCGCAGATGGAAATTCGGTCTGTGAGGTTTTTTTGCGTTAACTCGTGTGGCACCCATACATCGAGCTTCTTTGTGTATCCAGCCTTATTCAAATGGTTCCAAACGGTTTTTTGTGCAATCTTTAGCTCTTTTGCAATCGAAACAGTGCTAACATGACGGTCGGACTCGATAATTTCCATGATTTTATCGACATTTTCGACAATTCGCCTTCCAGTGCGTGGTGCATCCTTGACATCGAAGTTACCGGAACGGAATCGACGAAACCAAAATTGCGCATGATTGGCTGTTACAGTATCAGGTCCATAAACGCTATTCACATTTTCAGCCGCCTGGCTTGCGTTTTCTACCTTATCGAAGAAAAACTGTAAAATGTAGCAAATTTTCTCTTTGCTGATGTCCATCTTTGACAAGCTCTCAAACAAAACTGAATCAATCAATCAAAAAAGTGTCAAAAAAGCTTTTTTAGTAGGAACTGTCATCTTTCTAATGCCCCCTAGCGGAACACGATCGGACTTATACAACGCGAGATGCAGATAAATAACGCCATCTATTGGAAAAATAATGGATTTCTTTTTACTACACCTAATATTAAATATTGCATAGTATATTAAATAAGCAGAAGTAAATTTATTTCTTTCATAGTAAATGGTTTTATTGCCCCTTTTCTGCATGATAATTACACCGGCACACAAAAAAGGTCCTGTTACAGAAGGATGACATACACCGCTCTATGTTTTCTGGGATGCTGATCACGAATCCGGAGTCAGATTTCTCCCATCGCCCTCAGTTTTCGCCCCAGTTCCCCGCTAAACCGCCCAAAGGGTTAATTTTCTAGAATACATAAAATAAAAAATTACATATCCTCACAATAGCTCAACTCCTTCGATAAGAAAACTGTATACAGACAGACGGACGTACATGGTTTAATCGAATCTCCTTGTGACGAAGATCATTTCTATATATATTTTGTATGGTCTATCTCGACTGGTTTCGGATGTTACACACAATCACACAAACGCAATATACCCTCGGCATGGAGTGTGTTGGGTATAAAAAGGAAAGCCCTCTCTGTCACCGCCAGCACCATTTTGTCAAAGCTAAAGTAAATGTCAATGAATCAGAACTATGGATACTCTTCAAAACAATCGATATAATCGATAGTGCTATCGATTGTTTCTACAGCTCTAATAGAGATAGAGATAGAGATAGATTTAGATTAAGGTGGATCGATTTTCTAGCTCCCTATTTCCCTTGCAAAACATTATTCGATGACCCATAATTAGTAATTATGCCCAAGAAACCATAAGTCAAATGTTAATTTTAACCTTGCGCTTTTGCTAAGAAAGGTTTTTCATGCTATATTCGATTTATTTCTGTCGTTATTGTTGGTTAAAACATCTCAAACAGCAGAAAAACAATCACTTCTACATCTCCCAAGACGTAAGTCATGAAAACCATTTGATATTTTCTTTAATTGCTATTTTAAAATGTCCGATTAATGTTGATTCTCCAAGCATAACTTTATATATTTCTCATACCTATAAGTATGTTAAGTATCGAAGAAAGGAAAATTCAATTTGAAAACATTTTTGACTAGGTAAAAATTTCATATTTTCTGTAATAACTTGTAGCATAGTTTAAGCATATTTAAGATGGACCTTCTCCTTCTGATAAAAATCGGAGAATCTTGTGTTACTAGAGAAATTATCATTTATTTTATCGATCAAATCGATCCACTTTAATATACATAGATATAGACATAGATATAGATAAAGATATAGATATAGATATAGATACAGATATAGATATAGATATAGATATAGATATAGATATAGATAAAGATATAGATACAGATATAGATATAGATATAGATATAGATATAGATATAGATATAGATATAGATATAGATATAGATATAGATATAGATATAGATATAGATATAGATATAAATATAGATATAGACATAGAATTAAAACACAATTTTCAAGTTCTCGTTTGTCTTTAATAGAAACGACCGAAATTTTGAGAAATTGGTTTTGAATTTTGTTATTTTAATTCTTAAAAATTTCTTATTTTCGGTTGCCCTAGTAATGAGAATTGGGCTGTGTGACCCGTGTGACACGAGTATTAGATGTCGTAAGTTGAAGTTCCTCTGTCCATCATTTATTCGAGAAGCATTGTAAGCTTCTTTTAGGGTGCCTACCGTATCTGCCCACACACATGGGGGGTAGAGCTGCAGGCACGGTTAGAAAAACATTCGCACAATGATGTCTAAACGTTTACGGCTTCCCATTCTATTTATATGAGACTTTTATCTCGAACTGACGCAACATAAGAAATGAGATAAACTTTGGTACTAAAAAGGGTTGTTCAGAAAGTTTCAATATTGATGAAATTTCTAAAAGCTCAATTTACAGAATTTTGTTTTGCCGCCCTGTTGAAAAGCTTTTCACAAAAGAGGCAAACATTTCCACGCAGTTTTCTAAGTTCGTATCGTCATATGGTTTTTTTTATTACTTATGTGAATAACACTACACAACAAAATCGAACTTTTTGCGTGCCTTTGACTTGAAACCAATTTTTTTTTTTTTTTTGTAGTACATATTTGTTTCGTTGAATCCAAATGTATGCTTAAAACTTGAAAGTTAGCCCGCGTTTTGAAAATATCCGCTGGGAAAGGTTTTGCGAATTTTTGTCAATATTTTTTACTCGTAGCCCCATTATCGTTCGACCGTTTCAAAAAATCTTTAATTTATATGATTAGAATTAGAAGAGCAAAAATACAACATATCCCTCATACATATGGATGAAATCGGTTAAACGTTTAGGCGCTATAGCTCGATAAAGGCAAAAATTTTATGACATTTTTAACCATTTTGTACAAAAACTTGATTTCAAACCCATATAATTCGAAAAGATCAGATATAACGTTCAGGCTATCTTAAGTAAAAGAGGGGATTTCTAAGAGCATTTCAAGACCAAGAAAAAATATTCCGATGAGTGATTCATGTTTTAATGAGTTTTCTGAAAAAGCTGAGACGACTTTTACGCGAATAGCCAACTTTTTTTATTAGAATATCACTTTAAGACAGAAATCATAACGACTAAATATATTGACAAAAATTCAAAAAACCTTTCCTAGCGGATATTTAAAAAACGCTGGTTAACTTTCAAACTTTAAGCATACATTTGGATTCAACGAAACAAATACTACAAAAAAATTGGTTTCAAGTTGAGTAGTGTAATTTCTTTGAATCTAGTTTCCAAATATTTTCACTTTTATTTATTTGAAAAAAAAAAAAAAATCGAAAATACTGAAAGAGAATGGAAAAATAATTTTATTAAAAATCATTTCGAATTGAAATCCAGCTAGCACTTTTTGACATTTTTGATCAAAAGCGAGTCTTTTTCGAGTCGCCTTTCTGATTAAAAATATCAAATATGCGCTCGTTTTCTGATCAAAAATGATACTTTTGTCGGGAGAAAATGGAACCCTAGCCGACTCTTCTTAGGGAGTCAATATTTGATAATCATTTGCGAGTCGCTTTTGAGTCATATTTGTCATCATAATCGAGTCTTTTTTGACTCATATTTGTGATCATTTTCGGGTCTTCTTACGAACCATATTTTCGATATCGTTTTCGAGTCTTTTCCGAAGATGATATTTACAATTGATTGCTTTCCAAACAAAAAAACTGAAATCAATACAAACTTTTGGCTTTTACGTATGTATACGTATTATATTATAAATTGAACAATGTTTTTCTTTCCTTGCCTTGTGTGGGGCTTGACCACGGAACTCTCGTTTTCTAGTCCAATGCTCACCCGTCGACACCAAGCTTTCCAAATCGAAAGTCATGGAAATTTTTCGTTTATAACTTTAAATTCTAATTCCATTCAGTTCAATTTGAGTCAAAACTTTGAGTGAAATATTAGGATAGCAACAATTTGAATGATCATATTTCAAATCCCATACATGATAAATTGGCGATTGCTCTATATTTGTTTTGTAATTAATATGTCTCGCTTTTGAAACATATTGCAAGAGTCGTTTTCGAGTCTTCTTTTAATCGTTGCATGTGATCGATCACTTTCTAATCATGAGGGGGCTCGAAAAAGACTCGTAAATGAATCTTCTCATAAAACAGTCTTCCAAATGTTGGGTGGGAAGGAACAAAATTTTTCGAACACACTCTTGCTAACGTGCTCTTCCGATACCTATGTATGTGTGCTGGCATGCATGCGTATACATAATTTATGCTTTGTAAAAGCATCTGCCACAGAAATAGCTATTCTTTTTATTAGAAAACACATCATTTCATCCCCTTTGTCAGCAACAAAGATGCTAAAATTAAATGTACACTCACGTACGCACGCACACACGTTCGCTTACTCATGCTCTTAAAATAGATAATATAAATCTTACATTTATCGCACGCCGCCATTTTATCGTATAACCGAAACGAATACACGAAATTCTATTTGCAAGGATGCAGAAAACCCATCATACAGGACTTCTCGAAGCAATAAACTCAAGCCGACTCAACCGAATCCGATTCAGAAGGACTTTGTACAAAGCAGGTTTATGTATGCATGTTGCGCGTGTGTATGTGTGTGTGTGCATTCACGAATATTTATGTATAAAATTGTTCCCGCTTGTATGTGTTTAGCAGCAGAGCAAAATAACGTACACCTTTGTCATCTTTTTTTTTATCTTTTTTATTTTTTTATTTTTTTTATTTTTTTATTTTGTTTAACAGAGCATAGCCGGTTCGTATGCTCTTCTAAATATTTGTTTACAACACAGCAATCTCAGTCGTCATCCCCTGTATGCACACTATGTGCTCAATGCGCTTGCAGGGATACGGATGCGAATAGAGAAATGGGAGATTTAAGAGCCGAGCCGAGTAGTGCCGATGACAAGAGCAGGGGCAGAAACAGAAACAAGCCCTATTCAACTGAACGCTAGAGCGTACGGAGAGAGAGAGGGAGAGATTGTGTGTATGTTTTTTCCACGGCAGAAGGACGAAGAAACGACGATGCGGGGCGAGTCCTTGATTTGGGTGTTCATTCGCACTAGTTAACTCGTAATAGTGCCTTTCCTGTCGTGGCACAATCAAACCAACCAACAAAACACGAGAAACAACAGCACAACAACAGCAATAGCATCAAAAATTCGGTAACAATGGCAGCAGCCGAGAAGGTAGGCGGCAGGCGAGTAGCAGTTTAGCAGCAGGAAGCAGCCACCAGTACATCAGTAGCTGTCTGTGGTGGCTGCTTACAGCTCAGCACAGCTCAGCACAGGACAGCACATAGTGGCGGTAGCTGCGGCGCAGGAAAGACGAAAACCGACAAGCGGTAGGCGATAAGCGAAAAAGGACAAAACACAAAACGCAAAACGAAAACGAATAAAGAAAAGCGAAAAAGGAAAAACAAGCGTCGCATCAATACAAAAGCTTATGGATACGGCGGTGGTTTTGATAAGTAAATGTTTGAATTATATAGGAAAACATTTGAAAGCGGGCGGATTTTCGCTTTCATCGCAATTCGGTTTACATTTGACAAAAAGATTCCGCATAAGTCAGACGAAGCAGAACAGAACGGAAAACGCTGTCTCTCGATGTCTCTCGAGCGCATTCAATTTTTGTAGAGTGCACAGTTTTCTATAGTCCGACGACTGTAGCGACTCTATCCATATTCGACGTTCGTCAACATCAACTCAAAATTTTCATTGGCATTTGCAATAATTACAAGAACAACATTTTCTACGCCGATTATTAATGAATGTAATTTTCCATTGCATATTTCAAGGCAATCGTTCGGGACACACAAAAAGAGATAAATAGAAAAAGAAAACTAATAATAATAATAAAACAAATAAAAATAAAAAACAATATCACTGACCCGTGGGAAATTTGTAAAATATTTACGTTGAAATAGTTTGAAATTATTTTCATAATAATTTATAGCAATTAATTAAATTACATTTGTTCCTATTTAATTCAATATTAAAATGATTACATTTTTTGCGACTTTTTAACAAACAAACAAAAAAAAAAATTAAACAAAAAAACAAACCAAACAATCCGTGAAAATACGGGAATAAAAACAAACCTTCAACTATGAAGATAAATGAATAAAATTTATTCGAATATTGACAGGAAGATTGGAAAAGTGATTTGATTATAAATAGAAAGATTATGTAAAAAAAAAAAAAACCATAACAACATAACAACATAACAATTCAAAAATCATTCGAGGATCGCTCTTTCAAAAGGATCATTCAAACAAATCGAATGAACGACGCCCATCGATTATTTTGGAATATTTATAGGTTATCTATAAAGAAATTTTGTGCAAAAAATTCTCTGTTTAATTGCGAAAAGAATCTTAGCATTGTGAGCAAAAAAGCACTCTCACGGTGTGCTCTAAGAAAATTCGTCCGTTCTAATACAGAAAAAATTTATTAATAAAAAGATTTAAAAAAAAAATATAATAAAAAATTTAAATAAGTATTAAATGCCATGCACACCACCGTCGATTCTTTGCAAATTTCTCAAAATGCGTGCAAGCAGCCGAATTTGTCGTTGTCTCCGCCTCTGCTGAAAATAAGGAACGCCCCCGCGGATCTTCGCTCAGCGACGGTCAGTGCAATGTGCACGGCCGATGAGCGCGATAGCGCCGACGATATTTGCATTAACAACAGCAGCAACAACAACAACAACAACAACAACAGAGCTAATAGTAGTAATATTAATAATAGCAACAATAACAATTCAACAAATGCACCCCTCGTCAAGCCGCCGTATTCCTACATAGCGCTCATTACGATGGCCATACTGCAGTCGCCGCATAAAAAGCTAACACTGAGCGGGATTTGCGATTTTATAATGACGAGGTTAGTGAGCCCCATGCAAATTCAATTAAGACAGTCTCTCTCTCTCTTTTTCTCTTTCTCTCTCTCTCTCTCTCTCCTCTCTCTCTCTCTCTCTCTCTCTCTCTCTCTCTCTCTCTCTCTCTCTCCTCTCTCTCTCCTCTCCTCTCTCTGCACTCTCCCTCTCTCTCCCTCTCTCTCTCCCTCTCTCTCCCTCTCTCTCCCTCTCTCTCCCTCTCTCTCCCTCTGGTGTTGAGTTAGGAGATAAGATAGCCTCAAAATGCCGAAGCGCACAGTGGTTATTTTGTGGCAAAAATTCAATTTTTCGACTAACTGATTTCAAAAAACTAATCATGCAGTTATGTAGAGGATTGTCTGAATATGAGAAATCCATAAAAATTTGTATGAAAAGGTAATCGAGCTTTACTTGGCCATGGCGTGGCGCAGGTGCAGGCGTCAAAATTCACACAATAAATAATAAAAATATTCGAATCATTTTGAATATTTTACGCAATACAAAGTCGGATCGGTTGAAAAAAGCGGAGAGGATTTTTTCATTACTTTTTCTACATATGGGTATTTCCAGAAAAAAGCAAACTTTTTGTCCCGTCCGAGCATATCTAATTGCCTTTCTGATCTGCATAAAATTTTTATAAGTACACCGAGAGAAATAACAACAGTTAAATCAAATACTTAGATCAGTTAAAGTAAGAGTGGTCAAATAAACTGTATTCCGCGTTAAATGCACTGAAAAAGGCAGTCAAATGAACAGTTGAAAAACAGTTACTTTTTATGTTCAAATTCGCTTTCGTTCACTTAGACGTATAAGTTCGCATTCTGATCAACCGTCTCCGGAGTTTTCGATAGCTCAGTTGATTAAGCTGTGACTCGACAGTCGTGAGCTTCGGGGTTCTATCCCTGCTGGCGGCGGGAATTTTTCTGGATTTTTTTTTTATTACAGTTTTTTTTTTTGTTCAGAGTGTAGTTGTTTTGGAAGACAAAAATTTTCTCCTAAATTTTTGAGGCTTTAATTTATTTAATTTTTTTTTAATGGTTCATTTTCAAGCAAAAAATTTTGGGAGTGAAACAATTTCTAAGCACGTTCCCCAAAACTTGAGCAACCATAAACTCAAGTGAGCATTTTGACCAACAAATTAAATTCGTTCGTTTAGAGTAATGGTTAAGACGTTCGCCCAGCGAAGTGGAGGTCAGCGGCTCAAGGCTCGGCCGAGGCGAGAAAATTTAAAGAGATGAAAGAGAAAAAGATTTAAATAGAAACAAATATAAATAAAGAAAAAATATAATAATTTAATAAAAAAATAAAAAATTAATAAAAGAAGATAAAAAAAAGTCAAAGCAAAAAATAAATTATTTTTCCCAGTCGCTGGTGATAGTTGATTTAACCGCGAGACAGTTATATCAACCATCAGGTAGTTATATCCTTATTCACTGTGTTTGTACTGTGTTGAATTGACCGCTACTGTACATAAGTTAACAATTAACGGTGAACTCGGTCATTTTAACCTGCTTTTTCAGTTAATATAACTACCTTTTTCTCTCGGTGTGTAAAAGTCCGGAAGAACTGCACGATAATAGTTAGATACAAAATTACCATTTTCCACATTCTTCAATTCGGGACATAAAATTGCTAAAGTAACTGTCACGTCCGTTTGGAAATACCCATATGATGATTTCTTTCGTTGAATAATATTTTGTAGGAGCCCTTTACATTACAGTACAATCTCACTTGAGTATAGGAAAAAGAACCAGTGCACGAGTATAGATACCGAGAGTAGAGACTAACTAGTGGCACGATCCCTGTCGCAGGCGAAAAAAATGTGGAAGAATAGTAAAATTAAAAAATACAAAAAATTGAAAATAAAATGCACACGGCTTGTCTGACTGCGACGTTGGTGCATTGACGTCTCAGAACTTGTTCAAATATTTATATGAATTTAGATCCCTTTTTTATTTTATATTTCCATTTTATTCTTCTTAATATTTAATTTTTAATAACTAATCCAGAAAAAATCCGCTTTGGCGGCAATCGAACCCCGGTCTTCTGGGGCGTGCGGCGAATGCTCTACCCATGCGCTACTTCAGCCCGAGCCGTTATCTTTGCTAGTAACGTAACATATGAAATTTACTTGATTGGCCCGATAATCTCTACTTCTACAATACCATATATTACTATATGTGGCACTCTACAACAACTATGCTTGTTGAGTTGAAGTAGGCCCCCATTGCATGCATTCTTATGGCAAAACCAAAAACGTAGCACGCCCCCGAGAAATTCCGGGTCCGGTCTAACAAAGCTTTTTAAATCTTGTAACATGTACCAAAATGTTTGGTATAGTTCATATACATGTTAAAGTGTTCGTCAAATATTTTTTGTTAAAACTCATTTTTTTCGACTAAAATATGGTTTATATATAATTTCAAAAATCTTTACGTGAAATTTTCCTTTTGTTCTTCAACAACGCTAAAGAAGAGCACTCATGCGTCGAATATGACCGAATGTTTGTTTACAAAACAGAACAGCTGATATGAACTTTTCATTGATGTAGAAAAAATTCTAGCTCGATACCAAACTAATGGCTCAAGTACTTATAACAAATCATGCTAAAATGAATACAAAAAACTACTTATTTTTCGAATTCCTCTCTTGAAAAGGGCACAGTATTGCATAATCTTTCATCAAAAACCTAAAAGGTTTTATACTAAAAAGAAAACATTTAAAAATTTTAACGCAAAAATTCTTAGTTACAAAATTGAATGAGTACTCAAAACATTCTAGCATCACTAATTCGGTTGTTGTTGGGAGTGCCACATATAGTAATATATGCTTCAAACGCGAGTAGAGATTTTTCAATGACAGCACAATGTTAAAATCGTCAGTTGAATTCATTGTGGGGTAAATTAATGGCGAGTAGAACTGGGGAATTTACGATTACTCTTAGACCATACCCTGGAGTACTCCAATCTTCTACAGGGAATGACTATTCTTGCCGAAAAGCTCTCTTGAGTTAATGTCTCAATGTCATGTACAGTCTTCCTTTAAATTTAAATACCTAAATAAGGGGGCTGTATAATGGTCTTCCGCTCCGTGAGGCCGAAACTCCCACGTTACGCCGCTCGTTCCTAAATGTAAAGATCGATTATAAAATTAAAGTCATTATTTCCATGATTTGAACTTCAATGATGAACAATTATAAAACTTAGATAGCTTCAACCATGAATGAGTGAGAAGGTTTTTTTTACTCGTAGTCTTCACAAGTCGAACAAATTGCTTGGATTGATGGTGATTCGAGCTATGGACATTTGACTGCATTTAATTGATTATGATTAGTTTTATTAATTTGCCATAAATCATTTGCGTCATTCAAGTTTTCCTTGAGACACTAAGACGGAAGACTTTGAAATATGTAAATCTATTTTGTCAGTCGACAGAATTTTAATACACGGAAGGGATCTAGAACATTCGACCGATTCCTCACGAACATGTCTCGAATAGGGTTGAACACGATTAATCCTATAATTAATTTAATCGATTAAAAGCATTTTTTAATCGAATAATCATATGAAGGGTAGCCGCGAATAACATTGTAAGGGACAAATTTTTTGAACCTCTTATAACTTCTTTATTTTCCAACCGATTTGGAAGAAACTTTGTTTACTATATACGTTAAATATATGTTTAACATTTTTAGTTACCGAAAAAAATTTTAAAATTTTTTTAGTACTTAAAAGCTAAAATGAAATTTTGAAAATTTAAAAAAAAACCAAAAAAGTCAATTTTTTGTAAGTTCAAATGCCTATAGCTCAAAAACTAAGACACTTATTGTAACAAATAATATATCGTTGCAAAGGGGAAAGTTTTCTGCTTCATACTGATAAAAATTTATTTATTATTTATTTATTAGTTCCTCCGAAAACACTGTTATGATAAAATGTCGAATTAGGGAGCTATACCCATTTAAAAATCAAAAAAAGTCTACTATTTTTAAAAATTGTTTATTTGTTATATGAAAAATCCCTGAAGTATGCTTGGAATTATTTAAAATAATAACAAAAAAATTTATGATTTTTGAGTTTTAATCGGTTTATCATAACGCTGTTTGCGGAAGAACTAATTGGCATATCTCAGAATACATTTTGGTGTTAGCTTCAAAAATAACAGCATTTGGAACTTTTTCTAGCCTCCTTGCATTTTTTTCTTTAAAATTGATTTAAGAACAGAAACTTTGCAGAAAAAAATGCGACCAAAACACATGTTTAGCATGTAGAATAATCAAAAAATAAATAAATATGCCTTACAACATAGCTCAAAATGAAAAATTTGAATTTTTCACTTTGCAGATCAATTTACTCATGAAAACTCATGAAATATGATAAAACAACATTGACTTATAAGCATTTGAACATTTTTTTAATGGTTATTCACAATCAAAACATATAAAAAGCTTATAAAAAATGTTTATTTAAGAGTGGTAGTTACAAAAAGGTTTTAGCTAAGGCTAAATCTTAATCTTTCGAAGTAAAAGTGGTAGTTCCAAGTCAAATGAAATATGCTTCTTTTTTTGCCGGCACGAAAAAAATGCATAACCACAATACCACTGGCAACATTTGAGCCTACGTCTTCTTTTTGCGCACTTTCCTTTTTTACCCGCGTTCGGAGCTTACATCGGCTAAGCCGATTGCACACATACCTTTTCCTCAGCCTGAAATATGTTAAAACATTACCTTAACAAAAATTCCTGCCGTTTTCGTTGTTCTAGCTTGGATATCTATTTATACCTTATCTGTACTTCGATTTAGCTTCTAAAACTCGAGATTATTATTAAGCACAAAATTTTCGCGAATGGTGGTCATGGTCAAATTTTAACCGTTAGAGGACATTTTGTCTAGCTGCGAAATACTCAATTCAAAATAGTGAATATCATTTTTTGCGAATTTCGCGAATGGTGGTCTTGATAAATTTTTAACCCTTAGAGGACATTTTGTTTAGCTGCGAAATACTCAATTCAAAATAGAGAAAACCAAATTTTTGCAAATTTCGCGAATGGTGGTCATGGTCAAAATTTAACCTTAAGTGACGACTTTATTTGGCGGCAAAATACACAATCAGAAGAAGCAAAAAAAATCACTTTTGTTTACAGATATGAGAATAAGAGAAAGAGTGTTTTTTTCTAATGTGTAGGATGATGACCATAGTTATAGCGATGTCGCAATTTTTTTTCAGCGAAAGCTTAAGTCTACATGGTAGCTATACACACACCAAATTTCAATAAGCTGGGATGTATAGTAAAAAAGTTATCCACGAAAAACGTTAAAAATCGTGATTTTTGAAACTTCTGAACCACTTCCTACGACCCAAGAAGGGACTACGAAAAAAATTTGTATGCAGTTTTTCGGACATTTACCTGGTTCAAGTCCATGCCGAATTTCAATATGATATCTTTCATGGCTTAGGAGTTAATTACGAAAAACTAAAGTGTGACCGACAGACAGACAGACAGACAGACAGACAGACAGACAGACAGACAGACAGACAGACAGACAGACAGACAGACAGACAGACAGACATGGCTAGATCGACTCCTCTTGTCACCCTGATCAAGAATATATATATATGTCTATATCTATCGCGACTCCTTTGGTATGTTACATACTCCGAGCCAAACTTAATATACCCTTTCCTTCGGAAATAAAATATTATAAAGAAAAAAAAAACCTTTAAAGGAGCTGTAATTTTACTAACAAAATCGTTTGTCTCTTTTTTACATTTCTCTTTTCATTCTCTCTCTTTTCTTTTTTCCCTGTTAAATATCTATATGTCTCTCTCTTTCTCACTCTCTCTCTCTCTCTCTCTCTCTCTCTCTCTCTCTCTCTCTCTCTCTCTCTCTCTCTCTCTCTCTCTCTCTCTCTCTCTCTTTTGCGATCTCTATATATGCTACTTCAATTCTCGATCATTATAAATGTCTTTTTTGTGTACATTTTCTTAAATCGCTATTATCCATTTTACAAACAATTCTCAATTAAATTAAATGAATAGCAGGCGAACTATCAAAATTATTTGACTGTATTTGCTATGCAGGAAAAATTACAGAACAAATAACCAAACACAATCAAACAGTCTCAAAATATTTAGTGCGATCAGTACGTACGCTATTACACTATTTGGTAAAACTCCAAATATTTGGTGTATTTTTCTTTGCTCAAATATGAACCAAACGCGACCAAACACCAAATACAACCAAATATATTTGGATATCACACTATTTGCAAATGTTTGACATTGAAAAATACCAATTATTTGGCATTTTACCAAATAGTCTGATCTTAGCTTAATTAGAATAAACTAAAAACAATAACACTGTGATATATTTTTTTTTTGTAATTTTAAAAGACAAGACCGGTGACAACGGTTGCCCCCTATTTCGGGCACGGGGAATCGAACTGCATCATTAGTTTTTTGAGTTATCGGTAAGTCTTCATGCAAAAATGTTTTCTAAAAGTTTTTTGGCACTTTTCGGCCCATATCTATGTTTGGGTTGAAGTTGGGTATTCTTAGCTAGTATCAAAATGTAGTCTACGATACGCCAAGTAATTCTTCACAAGACACTGTTATGATAAAATGGAGCGTTGGGGAGCTATACGCGTTTAAAAGTGCAAAAAATTCAAATTTCTTGCGAAATGTTTTCTTGCATACTCTTAGGATGTGGCTAAAGCATATATTCATGCCTTTAAATTATAATATATTTAATAACATACTTTTAGGAGTAAACAAAAATATTTAAATATATATTTTTCAACTTACCTCATTTCCTTATTCTTCGCTTATTCTACTGGAGCGAAAACGAAAGCAAAGAGAATTATAGAAATTCATTTAAAAAAAAGAAAATGTTTTGACTAGGACTGAACCCAGGTTTTTGGCGTGATAGCCCGATACTCTACCAATACACTACAAACCCCATTTATGTCAAGTGTTACATAGCTCGTATTTGTTTTGCCAAGCTTTTAAAAATGAAATGAATGAACCCGTTAATTAAAAATTACGGAGCACCAGAGGTTCGATGTAGCGTAGTGCATGGTATTCACGACTCGCGACCTTAACACTGCAGGTTCAAGCCCTATCAACAAGAACGACTTGGTTGTAAAGGATTTTTTGTTGTTTTGGTTATTGCGAGTCGCAAAAACACATGGCCGGAAAGGTGATGATGGTAAGTGAACATCCGAATCCCTAAAATCGCGAAAAACCTTCAATTCTTTTTGCTTGCATAGGCGCTTTTAGTTTGGTGAAAGAATCGAGACTTTTCAACTGGCTCTTATCTTAACTTGATTAAATGAATTATGAATTTAGGAGTAATTTTTCCAAAACCATCCTTCTCCCACCTCTTCTTGTGTCAGTGAAGCTATTGACCAATGATCATCTAGACAAACGATTAACTTGGCGAAAGCGCATCGAAGCAAAAAGAACCAACCTAAAGTTAAAAGCATCAAAAATTCACTGGTTAATTAACCATCGCTCCCCTCTAAATATGGAGTATAAAGTTCTTTTATATAATAGTTTATTAAAGCCACTTTGGACATATGGCATTCAGCTGTGGGGAAATGCCTGTGCTTCCTCTATTGAAATAATTCAAAGAGCTCAATCGAAAATTCTCCGAATCATTACAGGTGCTCCATGGTACATTCGAAATGAAAGTATTCACCGTGATCTACAAATTCCGCTCGTTAAGGATGAAATAATACGTTTAAAAGCGTCGTATATTCATAAATTAAGACATCACTCGAACCAGCTAGCAAGAAGTCTTAATAACACAATATTTTGGTTTCTGTCATTCATAAAAACAAAATCACATGGAAAAAATTTTTTTTACAACCTAGCAACCATTTCTTTATTGAAATTCTTTTTTGTTTCATTTCATAATAAACGAGTTTAAAACCAAAAATCAGAATTCTATTTTTAACTTGTTACAACTAAGATTTTTTAACTTCCTTATGCAACTATTAATTAGGTTGCAACAGGCTCCGCCTCTTGGGCTTTTTTGATTCCAAAAGCGTTACACAAACATCTATGAAATCACTTTGAAACTAGGCATTTGTTTTAAAAGCGCTTCATAAAGCCCTATGTATGTATATGTCAAGATCGTTCTCCTGTTCCCAGTAAAATCGCAAGCAATTGGATTTAAGTTTGACTTGATATTGTTTAAAAATTTATTTTTCAATTTCCATATGAAAACTTACTTTAAACCAGAATTGGGGGTAGTGCACTCAAAAGTGTCAGTTAGTGCACTAAATGATGAGTGCACTAAGAATTTCCCTAGCTTAAAATATACTTAGTTAAAGAAATTATACTTTTCACTATTTATTACCAGCTTTAGTGATAATGGAACATCTCTTCACTATCACTAAAAACAATTTTTATTATTTTAAACTTTTTCACTACAACTCAATTCAGTGGTAGTTATTTTTGCACTACACTCAAATAGTGCGAAGTTTATCAATCACTACATGAAAGCTGCAATACAAATCGTTTCACTCAACCGTTTATATACAGTGCAATCGCTATAACATGAACACGCTCAAATGTTAACACCCCAAAATATGAATGATCTGTAAATATGAATCTCGACTTCTATTAGTGAAAGAAAATATGTTTCACTAAGCTTTAAAAATTGTTTTCTCCAATATTGTTATATGAATGCTAGTGAAAAAATTTTCGCTTTCACTATCACTAATGTATAGTGACGCTTTTAGTTTTCCATTCTTCACTAAACAAAACTTTTGGTTTAGGAATTAATATTGCACTCATAGTAAATGTTGTCTGGAGCTGAAAGCTTAGTGCACTACCCCCAACTCTACTTAAAACAATGTTTTCAGTTTAAAATTTCATTATGAAATATGGAGTTTATCTTAAACTAAGTAACTATACAAACCGCTGACCTATCTCACTTTTAACTCTTTCAATCACAGAGCTATTTTATTGATTTTATGAATTGCGCGGTACCGCTTTCAAACAATAGTAACGTCCGTTTGACTTATTGCGCTATCACCCCAGAGACCTGGTTTCAATCCTAGTCAAAACATTTGCTTTTTTTTAAATGAATTTCTATAATTCTCTTTGCTATCGTTTTCGCTCCAGTAGAATAAGCGAAGAATAAGGAAATGAGGTAAGTTGAAAAATATATATTTAAATATTTTTGTTTACTCCTAAAAGTATGTTATTAAATATATTATAATTTAAAGACATGAACATATAGTAATATAGGGGACACTTCCAACAACAACCGAATTCCGTGGTGAACTAGTGATGCTATAATTTTTTGAGTATTCACTCAATTTTGTAACTAAATATACTTGCGTTGAAATTTTTTAGCCACATCCTAAGAGTATGCAAGAAAACATCTCGCAAGAAATTTGAATTTTTTGCACTTTTAAACGCGTATAGCTCCCTAACGCTCCATTTTATCATAACAGTGTCTTGTGAAGAATTACTTGGCCTATCGTAGACCACATTTTGATATCAGTTAAGAATACCCAACTACAACTCAAACATAGATATGGGCCGAAAGTGCCAAAAAACTTTTAGAAAAAATTTTTGCATGAAGACTTACCGATAAATCAAAAAACTAATGATGCAGTTCGATTCCCCGTGCCCGACCGTGCTACTAAATCGGCACAATTCGAAATTTCGCATTTCTCGAAAATCATTCAATCTCTCTTGAAACTAAGGAAAAATAACATTTTTCTTAACTTATATTATTCTCGATCGACTGCTGCATCTGTCAATATGAGCGCTAATTTTCTAGGTGTTGGGTTTCTTACAGAAAAATGCAATCGAATATAAAAAAAATTGATTAAAAAAATTTTGAATTGTGCCGATTTATTAGCAAAGGTGCGATATAACTATTCGAATGTTCAAATTACTAAGGGAAAACTAAGTTAAAATTAGATCGCCATGATTCTTTGACCGATTGAAGTTTTGGACGATTTTGCAGTTCAGTTCTGTTACATCTTTGTAAACCTTCAAAAAGTTTAAATAAGTCGAAAACTAAATAAAAAAGGATATTTTTCAATTTCAATTTATGGTCACCGTACGAATATTTAAATCGCCGAATAACAAATATATCGCACCCTTGCTCCTAAACTGGCACAATTCAAAAAAATCAAATTTTCAGTAGAAGCAAAAAACAGTTTATAGAAGACCTGGTGAAGTACGGAAGGAAAAAATTGTTACACTAGTGAGGAGGTCCATTAAAGAGAAATTTTCGTATTTTTATTTTTTATTTCAACCTACGTCTGTGGAAATACAAGCCTATTTTGAATTGTGCCATTTTAACGTCAGTTTTTTTGTAAAAATCACTGTCTCAACTTAAATTGTGCCCCTTTAACTGCAAAAATTGTTTATTCTTAAAATTGTTTAATAAATGTACCGAAGCCTTGCAATACAGTAAAAAAAACAAGCATAGACTAAATAAAATTGATGGTTCTGACCAAATCACACCATATTATGGTATAATTATTAAAGGACATTCTATACCTACTTTATATTTTTCAATTTTGTTTTCTATTTTGCGAAGAATTTGGTGATATGAAACCTTTGTGCCTCTTTAACTACAACAGTTCGAGTTCTTTTGCAAATTGTGCCACTTTAGCTACAATAATTCGAGTTCTTTTTTAAGTTGTGCTTTTTAACTGCGAAAATTAAAAATTTGGAAGTTTTATGCTGCTTACAGACTGTTGCATTTAACTGAATTTAGCTGTTATGAATTTAGCATTTATTTCTGCATTTAACCTGAATTTAACCCTCTTTAATGCAGAAATAAAATCATGAGTTTAGCTGTTTCATTTTGCAACACTTTCTTTTTTGGTACTCAATTCAGATTTTAATTTAAAAGCAGCATTATTATTACCTGCAAAAACTGAGAAAGAACAACATTATAAATAAACATTTTGCTTATATATAGAACTAATCATTTATTACATTTTTATAATATGAATCAAAGTAAGTCAGTTAAATGCAACAGTCTGTAAGCAGCATAAAACTTCCAAAATTTTAATTTTCGCAGTTAAAAAGCACAACTTAAAAAAGAACACGAATTATTGTAGTTAAAAAGGCACAATTTAAAAAAGAACTTGAATTATTGTAGCTAAAGTGTCATAATTTAAAAAGAACTCGAATTGTTGTAGTTTAAAAGGCACAATTTAAAAATAAACTCTAATTTTTATAGTTAAAAAGGCACAACTTAAAAACGAACTCGAATTATTGTAGTTAAGGTGGCACAACTCAAAATTTTTTAAAAGCCAAATAGCCACTGAAATCAATAAAAGAAATGCAATGTTGTAAAAAAACCATTCAAGAAATATAAAAAAAAAACAAGTATCTAGTCGCAATATAACTTAATGGTAGTTTGATTTTTGCGTTAAAACAAATAATTTTTGAAAAACTTATGTCAATCGGTATTATTTGATCTATAATGGCATAACTTATAATAGAACAGTCAAATGAAACCACTTTTTGCGACTAAATCAGCACAATTCATAATCGTACACCACAAATGTGATCATTTAGTTGCGCGAAAGTGGCACATTTTAAATTAGTTCACTTTATGTGCAACAAAGTCTATCTACTTTGCAAAGACACCTTGGGGGTCGTCCATATATTACGTCATCATACATGGGGGTGGAGGGAGTCTCGCGAATGATGATGCTTGATTATGAGGGGGAGGGGGGTCAATCCGCAATGATCACGTCATCATCTCTATCTTATAAGAAAACACTATTAAACTATATTTTGAAGAAAATAATTTCTATTTACTTGTGAAATAATAAAGAGCTCAATGATGATGTCAAACAAGGGGGGAGGGGGTTCTGGACGATGACGATTGATGATAAGGGGGAGGAGGGGGTCTAAAATGGTCAAAATCATGCTGACGTAATATATGGACGGCCCCTTGGCATAATTCAAAATATTACTCTTTAAGTCAAACTGAAGAGGTAGTGCAACTTGCATCAAAACTGGCATAAAGTTATTTTTTGAGTTTAGGAAGATAGTAATGCGAATTAAATTTTTGCAGTAGTTAAAGATATGCATAATGACTTGATATATGGAAAAAAGTCGATTTTGGAAAATTTTGAATTGTGCCAGTTTAGGAGCAAGGGTGCGATATATGTTACGGTTTATCTGTGTCGGGTATTGTATGGTCAGTAGGGTGTCCCAAAAATATGAAATTAATTTTTCGGAAACGCATACCCTCCAATTTTTTTCTAAATGGTCCTATTAGCTTAAATATTGAATATTATTGAGATTGGAATACGATAACCCGTGCCGAATTTCGTTCGAAGTTTGGTATGAAGTCTGTTCAAATTGAGTCCCCAAAAGTATGCATCGAAATTTTTTGATATTAAGAATCGTGGGTTTTCTTGAAAATATTGCAACATTACCACGATGTCAGAAATATATAGTGAAATAATGTTTATTATCATCATAGCTCGAACAAAACTTTTCTGGAAAATACTCAAAACTAATAGGAAATTTTAGCCTTAAATATTGACATGCATACCTTGAGGGTACAATTCATATCAAAATTCAACGCCTCAAATTTGTTAATTCTCGAATATCTCGCACATTTTTTACTTGATCTGGACATATAAGGGCTTAAAATGTTACCAATGAAACTAGATAGTGGTTTTAAAAGTTTAAATATTTTATACGCAATGTATGGTATAGTAAAATATATTGTAAATCAGAAAAAAATTTGGAAATCGTTGATTTTTCCGATTTTTTAACTTTCATAAGTCTCGTAGAACTCTTTGTAAGAGAAGTGCATCGCGTAAAGCCCGTTTTCTCTTAAGGCCCACTTTCATTTTAACTATCAAATGTTCTTGTACTTGCACATGGTGAAACATGTCCTCAAGTTATTTCGCAGAAATAAAAAATTAAGACAATCGCACAATATTTGCGGTGCCCACAGTCAATTGAAAATAAAAGAGACGTAAAAATGGCATTTTTATAGTGGTCCGCACTTAACAAATAATTATTTATAGTGAAATTGTGGGGGTTGCTTTCTTAAAATAAGAAATTTTGTTCTATTGTGAAGATACAGAGGTACATATGTTTATGGAAAAAATTCTATTGAAAATCTTTTTTTTTTGGAAAGCCTCTGAAGGCCCATACAAAAAAAAATGCCCTGACGGACATTAAGAAACCATTTTTTGAGTTGCTCTGATGTCAAAATAGTAGGAAGAACTGCAACTATACGTTTTTTATCCTTAAATAGTGTTTTATTTTTTATTCGTAATATAAAAAAGCTGAGTTACATTTAATTGGTTTTTTTTTTCAAATAAACTAATTGTTTCTGTTATTTAAATTTTTTTTACTAGCTTTTACAATATAGCTTAACCTATTAAGCTAACAAAAATAATAAATGCAGGTTTGGGTTCATAATCTCAAACAAGGAATAAATGAGCCTTTTAAGGTACACATGTTCCTCGTAAGGCCCAAAAAGTCGTTTTTTAAATCGTATTTTAAGAGCTTTTCCGATAAGGTTTTTTGGTAGAATTTTTTGTTATTTTATAGAAAATTTATCAAATAAAACAACACAAAAACAATCGGGCCTGTATCATTAATACTTTGTACGCAGCAATGGAAAAGGTGTAAGGTGGGCCTTATGTGGTGCACTGACCTTACTTACAACCTATAACTGTAGTTTCTTAAGTTGGAGTTTCTTTACTAAAAAGAACACTTATTATATACCCAAAAACTATTACTATTTAATATTTTAATAGGTTTTTTGGTAAAAATTATTACTTTTTAAACCCGTTTTGCATAAGGGCAAGATTTTTGAGGTCTGTTTGACATTTTAAGGCATTCTAAATTAAAAACAAGTTTTATATGGAAAAATTTGTTGGGTGTATAGTGTGGTGGGACGGGTGGTTTTGAGCGTGTGCGATTTTGATTTAACTTTTATATTTGCTTAATGTTATCAATAGAAGTATGAAACCTTCGTACTTTGGAGCGCTATAGCTTTCTTAGCTAGCATCTAAAAGTTCCAATGACATTCGGCTGGGCGTGGTCCTACCTTGACACCATTAAGTTTGCGATTGTTATCATGACAAAAAAATTTTGAGGTTAGATACTCTAGTAAAAAGAGCTCCACCAAACTTATGGAAATTAAAAAATCTTAAACATTTAGAAAATTTTTCTGATTTTAAATATATTTTACCAGACCAAACACTTGCGTATAAAACTATAAAGATTTTATAATCGCAAGCCCATTAAATTGGTAACATTTTAAACCATAATGTTACCAGGTCAAATTAAAAATGAGTGAGATATTTGAATATTAACAAATCTTAAGCGTTGAATTTTGATATGAATTGTACCCTTAAGGTATGCATGTCAATATTTAAGGCTAAAATTTCCTATTAGTTTTGAGTATTTTCCAGAAAACTTTTGTTCGAGCTATGATGATGATAAACATTACTTCACTATATATTTCTGACATCGTGGTAATGTTGCAATATTTTCAAGAAAACCCACGATTTTTAATATCAAAAAATTTCGATGCATACTTTTGGGGGACTTAATTTGAAGAGACTTCATACCAAACTTCGAAGGCAATTCGGCACGGGTTATCGTATTCCAATCCCAAAAATATTTAATATTTAAGCTAATAGGACCATTTAGAAAAAAATTGGAGGGTATGCATTTCGATTTTTGGGAAAATAAAACCCTCCCTTATATCTTGGGACACCCTAATGGTCAGGTTCGCCTAACTACAATAACACACTTAATTGTTTTTGGTTATTTTTTGTTATTGTTATGCCCATTGTCAACGATATTTTAAAGATCCAGGTTGGAATTTTTACTTTTTAGGAACGATTACAATTCTCAAAGTTTTGCACAAGTTGAAGGTACATACATATTTATACCGTCAAAAGTAAGCAGTTGTTTCACCATCGGAAGCATTCTAAATATTTATATGCATACTTTTGGGTGCTGAATTTAAATCCTTTCAGTAGCGCTTCTTACGAGCAAAGAATTCATACATTGGGTGCATTCAGCAGACTCAACTGTTGGGTTAAATTCGGCTGAGCGTTCGTAACATTTTGTCTGAGCGGACTCCATTTTTGGTAGCGAAATTTATTTTGCAACTTTTGCTCAACATGTTGAAAGACAACCGATTCAAAAAATAAAATGAATCGAAATCGAGAAATGCTTCTCCAATTCATGTTGTGCGTGATGTACATAAGTACTTTATGTATCCATCATAATCGCTACTTACATCAGTACAAATACGAAATACATTTCAGTGAAGCCACCATAGCGTTTAGCGGAAAGATCAGTCGAGAATATTTATTTGCTCACTCAACAGTTGGTCATCAGTTGAGCCTGCTGAATGCACCTAATATTGAAGAGAAATTAGAGATTATTAAATAAAAGATGACAATATCACAAGTTCCGAGTGGTTTCTGTGCAGGGAATACCTTAGCAAATATGCTTATATATGTACATACTTATGTAATAATTACGTACCAGAAGATATGGTTCATTTGCGGTTTTTTATTTGCAGGTTTGCATACTACAAGGAGAAGTTTCCGGCATGGCAAAATTCGATACGCCACAATTTGAGCCTGAACGACTGCTTTATAAAAGTTCCACGTGAGCCTGGCAATCCGGGCAAGGGTAATTTCTGGACACTAGATCCGCTGGCCGAGGATATGTTCGATAATGGCAGCTTCTTGCGGCGTCGAAAACGTTACAAGCGAGCACCGACCCTACAGCGATTCCCTTTCCCAACAATGTTCGGGACGATTTCGCCATTTTGGATACGAAAGCCGGTTCCGCTCGTTCCGGTGCAGTTCAATGTCGCCGGATTTGGCGGCGGGAATCGCGACTGTTTCGATATGATGCGTACGCCGAGCGACGTTTTCGACGCATCCCTGAGGGTGGACAAAAAATTCAATTACTTCGCCAATGCCGAAGCGCTGCTTTATCCCAATGCCGATAAATTCGATTCGGTTTGTCCGAACGCGAGCCTGATGAGCGGCGCCGCCGCAGCCGCTTCGTTAAGCGACACGTTGAACGTGAATGGCGAAATGATGAAAATCCGCGAGAAATACGGTGCGAATGTCAACTATTTACCCGATGTCGCGCACGTGACAACGGCAGCGGCCGCGGCGACGGCAGCCGGGATCGTTGATGCCAAATGCAATAATCAGCTGCACTACGAGGGCTTAGACGGTTCGGGCTTCTATACGGACGACCAAGACGACGATGCGTCATGTGATAAGATCGATGTGGAAAGCTCGCATGGCAATGACTCGCATATATCGGATTCGATCGATAGCATCTGTACTAATCGTCACGATGTGCACGTCGACATCGATGGAAATGTGAGACCGACATCACTGACTACAACGGCGGTGGCAAAAACGTCCACAACATCAGGAACAACAATAATAGAGGAACAGCCACAACAACAAGAACACCTAAAACGAGGCTCACCCTATATACTGCTATTCGATAATTCGGAAATTTCGAATAGCTCCCTCGTTATTTCGCCCAGTCCGGAGGAGTGCAACAATCAGCAACTCAAGGACTCAGCTACGATCAGATGCGGCGAGGGCTATATGCCCAAGTCCACGATGCTCACATTCGACTATGAACTCGGTCGTACACGTTCGTCCAAAAACAATAGCGCCAAGGATTTTCGCATTGAAACGCTGATCGGAAACGCCGACGAGGCAAGTGAATAGAGAGCGCAGGAGCAGAAAAGGAACAGCCAATGAGCCGGTTGCTTGGTCGTTCGTTGGGCCGTTCGGTCGTTCGGTCGGTCGGTCGGTCGGTCGGTCGGTCAGTCGGTCAGTCAGTCAGTCCTATTAAAATTAATTCACAAAACTTCACTAAATTAAACAAAAGCTATAGAGGCTTCTATGTTGGCCTGTTTTAAACTTAATATTAGGTCTAGTTATCGAGGAGATACCTACTAAATGGATTTAAAGATAAGCTAGTCCATCTAAGAATGTGTATATTATATATATTGATGTATGTATATGTTGTATGTATGTATGTTTTATTGATCACAACTTAAATTTTACATAGTCTAAGCACTTTCTTCTCATTCTCATTCTTATTCTTGTTCGTATTTGTATTCTTATTCATTTTCAAGCGGTTTTAAGCCCCCCGTTTTCGAACGGGGTTCGCATTCTTGACTCACTTGATTCTTTCTTGATAGAATTTTAAAATTGGTCAAGTTCTCGATGCGACTGGGTTTTATTCTTATATAGCCCACCTGTCATTTGGGCGGTCACTGTTAATTATGGTCCTATTACGGACCGTATGAGAGTCAAAGCACATAAGCACAAAAATATGTTATATAATTCTTAAAAATTGTGAAAGAAAATTTTTAATTTAAAAAAAAAACATTTGCGCGTTTCTTTTTTCTTCTTTTTTCTCTCGGAAGACGTTTTTCTTTTTCTTATTCTTCTCGAGGTAAGTTATTTGAAGGCCAAAGCCAATTGCCCTGGCAGTAAGTGATTAAAAAAAATTAATTATTATTTTATGTTGTGATTGATTGCTATAAATAAATTACTTATAATTAGTAGGGAAACAGAATGTATTTAAATTGAACACATACATGATACAAGAAAACAAGATAGCGCCATTTCGGGTACAGTGTTGCCAGTACTTCTGAACCAAATTTCCCTCGAAAACCAAACAAAAATCCCATTTTCCCACAGTGACCGATAGAAATTTCCCACGAAAATTCCCTCAAACAAAAACATATTTTTCCTGAACAAAATGTTGATAATCGCTATATTTGTTGACATTAAAAACTTAAGGTAGCTGCGTAAAATTGCATATTTTATTTTAAGGAATTGTACGTTTGAAAAGGCCCCAAAGACCACTACTATTAAGGCAAGTTAGGGCCAATATTACCAAGCATATTAAAAAAATTTTTTAAATAAAAATCCGCTTTTGGTTTTTACCATTCCAATTTTTAAAAATATTTTAAATCACCTCGGCACTGCGTTTAAATATGACATCAAATTTGAGCTCGATTTTCAAAAACCAGCTGTTTGGAAAAATTCAAAGAAATAATTTTGAAAAAAAATGCAGTTTTGGAAATACCACAATACGATAGACAGGACTAAAAGCTTTGGAGTCACAGCGCAGCAATTAGGAGTACGAAAAAAATCGTTAGAATGTCTCTTTATAGAATCCGTTTTTAAAAATAACGATCTAATCAGCTGTTAAATGGACTCACAGCCCTGGAAGTAGACGGTGCTGCCGTAAATTTCGATACTTAAAAAAATACGATATTGAAAATGAAATTTATTTTTAAAAAATTTTAATTTTAATTTAAAAAATTTTTTAAATATGCTTGGTAATATTGACCCTTAGTGAGGAGATTTTAAAGGCCATTAAGGGCCTAATTTTTGTTCAATTTCTTCATGAGAACTGCCCTCTTGCCACCCGTAATTGCAATTTATAGGCCGATCGCTAAAATTTTTGGAGAGGAAGTTTATTACCAAGAACAAGCAAATATGACAAATTTGGTTCATATCCCATTTGAATTTCAGCCACGCCCAACTCTTTAATTTTTGGAAATTCCTTTTAAAACCCCAAAGTGAAATGTAGAATATGATATATCTATATACTTATTACACCGAGAGAAATAACAACAGTTAAATCAAATACTTAGAACAGTTAAAGTAAGAATGGTCAAATAAACTGTATTCCGCGTTAAATGCACTGAAAAAGGCAGTCAAATGAACAGTTGAAAAACAGTTACTTTTTATGTTCAAATTCGCTTTCGTTCACTTAGACGTATAAGTTCGCATTCTGATCAACCGTCTCCGGAGTTTTCGATAGCTCAGTTGTTTAAGCTGTGACTCGACAGTCGTGAGCTTCGGGGTTTTATCCCTGCTGGCGGCGGGAATTTTTCTGAATTTTTTTTTTATTACAGTTTTTTTTTTTGTTCAGAGTGTAGTTGTTTTGGAAGACAAAAATTTTCTCCTAAATTTTTGAGGTTTTAATTTATTTAATTTTTTTTTTTTAATGGTTAATTTTCAAGCAAAAAATTTTGGGAGTGAAGCAATTCCTTAAGCACGTTCCCCAAAACTTGAGCAACCATAAGCTCAAGTGAGCATTTTGACCAACAAATTAAATTCGTTCTTTTAGCGTAATGGTTAAGACGTTCGTCCAGCGAAGTGGAGGTCAGCGGCTCAAGGCTCGGCCGAGGCGAGAAAATTTAAAGAGATGAAAGAGAAAAAGATTTAAATAGAAACAAATAAAAAAAGAAAAAATATAATAATTTAATAAAAAAACAAAAATATTAATAAAAGAAGATAAAAAAAATTCAAAGCAAAAATTAATTTTTTTTTCCCAGTCGCTGGTGACAGTTGATTTAACCGCGAGACAGTTATATCAACCATCAGGTAGTTATATCCTTATTGACTGTGTTTGTACTGTTGAATTATTTATCCTGCTTTTTCAGTTAATATAACTACCTTTTTCTCTCGGTGTAACAATAAATACCTACAACAAGTTTGTTATCACATCCACATTCGAGCATGCTCGATGCAATGCTCGATCGTAATAGGTGATGTTGGCGAGCCAATTCATCAACCAACATTACCACATTCGATCGAGCATTGCATCGAGCCGAGCCGCTCTCAGGAGCATGCTCGAATGTGGATGATCCACTTAACGCTTTGTATCGATTATTGAAAAATCCCTCTATCGTGTTCAACAAAGCAAAGAAAATCCCTTTTTCCCTTATGCCAATATTTGGTGAGAAAATTCCCTCAAAATGGGAAATATCCCTCAACCTGGCAACACTGTTCGGGTACCGCTATTTTGAAGCATTCTCTCAGAGAGCGAAAATGACGAAATACATAAAAGAGAGCGTGGCATTGTTGTTGTTTCCCATGCTAATCTACGACTTTTTATCTTAAAATCCCCATATTTCTTTTAATTTTTATTATTTATTATAGATTTTTGCATTAGTATGTAGAGAAATGTTGCAAAAAAAATTAAAAAATCAGGTTTCGTAAAATAAAAACTTTTTCATTCATAATTTATTGTGCAAAGTTTCATTTGTGCGAGGGTTGAAAAATTTTCCAAAAAGCTCTTCCCATCTGGCTGCGTCGGAGCGATCGCATAGTAACCCAGCCGGAATTGTATACAGGAGGTGCTCGAACACGTGCATAGCACAACGAGTGATGTGCACAGCACGGTGCTTACGGTTTGCTTTTTGATGTTAATATACAATACTGGATATGAAGTGTATCTGTTGACATCGTGCATCTTATCACAACTCTGTTCACTTCGTAAATGTTTCATGCACAAAACGTTTTTATTTTGGCCCACCTACTTCGTCATAACCTTGTGCTCACACACCTAACTCCCGGCTAGGAAGCTGAAGTGCGGACCTTTTTTGCTCTTGTTTATAAAAAAAGCTCTTATGCGAATGAAACGAAAGCATTTTTGAATGAGCGTTACAATATTTTGTTATGTTATTTTAATTTTCAGCATTTTTAATATTTATTTGGAGAATTTTGTTTTTTTTTACCTATTAAGTGCATGACATAGTAAGTAGTTATATAAAAAAAATAAATAAATGGTTAAAGATCTTTTATTTTCCATCAAACAAAGGGTTAAAATATTTCACTTATTTTATAACTGCTTTCTTTGAAGAGTTTTTTTTTTTTTTGTGCAGGCTGGAAATAAATTTGGGGTTTTTCACATATTTCTACAGGTCATTTGAGAAAAATGATAAAAATAAAAACTTAAAATATATTAAAATTGTTTAAACTTAATTTATTTTCAAATTTTAGCCTTTCGGATTTCTTTGCACAGAATTCATTTTCTTTCACCTAAAATAATTAATCAAGTAATTTAAAAAAAAACAAGTAAGGGTGTTATAGTCAGGCGAGCCTGACAATAAAATACCCGACACAAACACACATGTTTAAATAATTTTTGAACCACGCCCAAAAAACAGGACCACTAAGAAAGAATATTCAGGAGGCTTTTAAAGCCATTAGGAACCCCATATACGGACTCTTGTTAAATTTCTTTATGAAAACCGCCCTTTTCCACGCCCACTTTTCCATTTTTTTTTTTTGCAATCCTAATCGGAGGCTTAAATATACGGTCAAATTCTAAGTTTAATTGAAATATTTTGAAAAAGTCCGATTTTGAGGCAGTTTTGGGATTTTTGTGACAGACCCTAGTTCTGGAGGTACCCTTGATAATGGATCCACCAAAGAAAGTTTTTTTGGGAGGATGTTCATGGCTACAAAGAAAGATTTCGGCTGTAGGGGACCATTTTCAAAAAACGCCTTTCTGTCGCGCCCACTTTTTAAAATTTTTGGAAATCATATAACTTGCCTTGAAAAATGTTCAAATATCCAATTTCATCAAAATATGTTGAAAAACTTCGATTTTAGAGCAGTTTTTGTGATTTTTGTAACAGACCCCATTACTGGAGGTACCCCTAAAAATGGTCCGATCGGGTCCATTCAGGAACGTGTTCTTACTCATGCCGCCGTGAGCACGCATTCCGAATTTTTGCAAGATAGCAAACTCGTTCTATAAGATAACTGTATACATACCAGCGTTGCCAGATGAATTTTCTTAAAAAGCGGGATATTTTAAAAATTTATCCAAAAAATGCGGGATTTCACAAGCAATTGCGGGACAAATTTAAATTTACTTTCGCGAGACAACAAATGTGGAATTCCAACAAAAACCTCTTAACAAAGTATTAATTATGTATATTCAGAATTAATTTTTCTTTCTATGGCTTTATTGCTCGCATTCAAAGATTTTAAACATTTTGTTACGTTAGTAAATTATTTTTAAATTTCTTACATTTTGTTACATTAGTAGATTATTTCAAATTTATTTGTACTTTTCTGACCCTTTCACCGAATCTAAGATTTTTTTTTTTAGATTTATTCACAATTTCCTCAATTCTGTTACATGTACGTATAGTGGGTACAGTTAATCAATTAAATTAAATTAAATTTATTGAAAATGAATAGGTGATATGAGGAAAAAGGTAGTGACATTTTTAGCAGAAGACTGCTGTGGCAAGTGTCACGTTAAATACAATTAGGTAAGAAAATAGGTTGTGGAACACAATAAAGAAGAAAGGAGAAGGGAGGAGGTAGAGAAGGAGACAACGACTGAGAATAATGGGCAAATAGGAATAAAATATATGAGGTAGTAATAAATATCAGAAAATATTGCGATTGAATTTTGAATTAAGATTTTAATTTAGTTTGAGACTGCAATAGATGTTCTAAACTCTGATAGTTGAGACTTAGAAGCCACATTTTTAGACGCTTAAAAAATATATTGTATGAATTTAATTTTTTTTAAAGTTATTGGTAATTTATTAAAAAGTCTACGTGAAAGAATTGGGAAGCTATTACGATAGCTGGTAGTACGAAATGGCGGGATGGTTAAATTGAAAGTGTGGCGCAAATTATAGTTTGAATTTGGAGATGGTTGAATTTTGTTATTTTTGAAAAACGCTTTAAGAGCTTGATAATAAAACAGATGGCGAACTGGTAGTATGCCATTAGACCTAAACAGTTCAAACGAGGCTTGGTACCGATTTGCATTGCACATTAGTCGCAGAACGCATTTTTGCAAAATGAGAAGCGGCTGTATTGTATTGGCATACGCTCCCCCCCAGCAAGATATCCCATATGAAAGCCTTGAATGAAACAACCCGAAATAAAACATTTTAAGAATGTTTACAGAGCAAAATTTCGATAGATGGTAGAACTTACGAAGGAAAGACCTAAAATAATTTTTCAGGAATAAGGTTTGCCGCTTCCAATTTAAATTTTCATCTATTAAAACTCCTAAGTATTTATACTCATGAACGGAGATAATAGGAAAGCAATTTGTTTTGCAGCTTGCAAGTTCATTGTAATATTTATCAGACGATAAAGGGTACTTTTCACAGCAAGGGTCGTGATAAATAATATCTACATCGAGCTGAACTTGACGAGATAAGTGAAAGTGCATGAGTCTTGACTTGTTGCTAATGAGGATTTTGTGCTTGGTAAACCATTTCCTGAGAAGGTCTTCGTCATGATTTAAGTCAGAAATAAGCTCGAAATGAGTAGAAGAATTATAAGATAAACCTAGATCATCAGTAAAAGCGGTGACGTTTGAACGCAATCCTTGTACAAAAAATGAATTGATATAAATAAGAAATAAAATTCTTTTTTATCTTTAACAAACTAAAAGTTAGTTTCCATATATTTGAAAAAAAGCGGGATTTTTCATGTCCCGGCGGGACATTATAATTTTAGGCCAAAAAGCGGGACATCCCGCAAAATGCGGGACGTCTGGCAACGCTGATACATACAGACAGACGGACTGACATGATTAAATCGAATCTCTTGGGAACGCTGTTCATTTCTATATATATGTAATTTGTATGGTATGTGTGTATGCGCATGAAGGAGGTAACTATTGTTGGGTGTCCAACAAGCGGGATTACCGGGATTATATAAATTAATATAAACTAATAGAAAATAATATAAGCATATTCAAAACTTACCGTCAACCCAAAAAGCAGGGGGTCCATTGGGGTCCATCGCAATCAATCTGCAATCAGCGCACACAGCGCTGCATGTATGTTAAGGGTGTATAGCGAAATGAAAGGACCCGAGCGGAAAATTATCTCCTGCATGAAAAAGTCACCAGTGATGTCATCGATGACATCTTAGGTGACATTGTCATTCATGACATCTTGGAGGACATGTCATCGTGGAGGGATGCTGTTCATGTGCTTGACTTTCATTGGCTACTGAAATTTAAATAAGGTTTAAGCGTCAGTTTATCGTTAGCATGAAGTGGCGTAGATGATGAGTGCTCGACTCAGAATCCGAAGATCGAGGGTTCGATCCCTGACAGAGGCGCACTAAAATTGTTAAAAATAGTTTTTTTTTAATTTTCTAAATACTTATTCGAAGAGAGGACAAAGAAGAGAGTTATCGAACTGGTTTCTATAAATTGATATTTAAAGAGAAAAAGTACACAATGTGCTGCTCGCAAATGCTTTTTTCGACATCGCACCCCCTAGCATGACAATGTCACCGGTGAATTCACTGTCCAACTCCTGTACAAATGTCATACAAAGTGTCATATGAATTGTCATGCATACCAGATCCAAAGTCACCATGACTTCATCGATGATGTCAGCGGGACATTTGCCGCTGGGGATATATAATATGTCACACCTACGATGCAGTGTTGATTACCAAATGGATTGGATTTTTCGTCGTTTGAGCGCTACAAAATCGAATTTGCCAGCGACCGGTCGTCATGGCGGAAAATGAGAAAAGGCATTTACTATCAATTCGATTGAATTGAACCGTACTTTACCGGCGTTGTGGGATATTATTTCTATTATTCAAAATTGCATAAATTCTTCCCGTATGTATTTTGCAATTTGAGTCGAATTTTTGGCATATACAGTTTGCAAGCGACACGAAACAGATTTCTTCTCTATCAGTATTTCCTTGCATTCGCTCATTTCAAGCCGATGAATATGGAAAATAATTCCGTGCCCTTCTAAGCAAAATATGGTTCAGGTATTAAAATTCAAGTAGAACTATCTGAACCCGTTTAAAGGACAAAAAGATTGCTTTGGAAAATATTAAGTAACTCTTCATAGGTTGAATTATCGATTCCCATTAATCTTTTAAAGTCATATTTAGAATTAATGTATACATGTTATATGTCATTAGGAGTATTCACAAAGGCCTCGGAAAATAGGAAAGTCGGAAAATTGGAAAATTTTAACTGCTTAAAAAGTTGTGCCAGTTACAAAAAAATTTAAAAATTTTTTAAGAAGTCACATTTTTACGATTTTCCGACTTTCCAATGTTTTTAACACGCCTTTGTGAATACCCCTATTGTATTAATTTTCATGTGTAAATGCAATCCTTTTCTTGAATTATTTTCTCATTCATATTCTTCCTCTTAGGCTCTTTGGCTTATTATCACAATTTTCAAGAAACTTAAAGCAATGTCAAACAAATGTCATCGGCAGCAGACATTGTCCTCCGCACTCAAACATACACGGAAAACAAGTCATATACAGTAGAATCTCGCAAAAGTTACCACTCGAATGAGTTAAGGCTCAGTTACTCTTGATTGAACGTAACTTAACTTTACTTATTCAATCAGCTGGCTTGATATGTTTAGTACATTTTGTATGGGAGCAGTTACTGATTACTTAATTTGACTTAAGATAAGAATCTGTGGAAAACAGATTTCAATAAGTTAAGTTAAGTTACGTTCAATCAAGAGTAACTGAGGCTTTAAACGCTTGGTTAAGTTAATCGAATTTCAGCGCCCACGTAGCGTTCTAAAAAGCTAATTTTGGCGTTAACTTTTCTGAGCGTAATTTTTTTTCTTTTCCTGTGTTTCCTTAAATCAACCCTATTTCATGTGTATTACGTGGAATAGCGAAGAAAAACAAAAGAAGACAACGCAAATCATAACGATAGCACTTAAAAGTGACAAATTCTATCTAACAGGTTGGCTGATAAGTCCCCGGTCTGACACATAGATGGCGTCGCTAGTATTAAATGCATATTATTTTTATATAGTGGCAACCTTCAAATGATTCGTGTCAAAATTTGACGTCTGTAAGTCAATTAGTTTGTGAGATAGAGCGTCTTTTGTGAAGCAACTTTTGTTATTGTGAAAAAAATGGAAAAAAAGGAATTTCGTGTTTTGATAAAATACTGTTTTCTGAAGGGAAAAAATACAGTGGAAGCAAAAACTTGGCTTGATAATGAGTTTTCGGACTCTGCCCCAGGAAAATCAACAATAATTGATTGGTATGCAAAATTCAAGCGTGGTGAAATGAGCACGGATGACGGTGAACGCAGTGGACGCCCGAAAGAGGTGGTTACCGACGAAAACATCAAAAAAATTCACAAAATGATTTTGAATGACCGTAAAATGAAGTTGATCGAGATAGCAGAGGCCTTAAAGATATCAAAGGAACGTGTTGGTCATATCATTCATCAATATTTGGATATGAAAAAGCTCTGTGCAAAATGGGTGCCGCGCGAGCTCACATTTGACCAAAAACAACAACGTGTGATGATTCTGAGCGGTGTTTGCAGCTGTTAACTCGCAATACTCGAGTTTTTGCGTCGATATGTGACAATGGATGACAACGTGGCTCTGATGACTACACTCTGAGTCCAATCGACAGTCGGCTGAGTGGACAGCGATCGGTGAACCGTCTCCGAAGCGTGGAAAGACTCAAAAGTCCGCTGGCAAAGTTTTTGCCGTCTGATTTTTGGGAATGGGCATGGAATAATTTGGCTCTATCGATTACACTCCTGAGAAGGGAAAAACCAATCGACAGTCGGCTGAGTGGATATGTCGTTATTGGAGCGTTTGAACCGTCGAAATCGCGGCAAAACGGCCCCATATGAAGAAGACTCAAAAGTCCGTTGTTCCACCAAGACAACGCACCGTGCCACAAGTTTTTTGGGATGGGCAATGGCAATAAATTTTATCGAATTAGGCTTGAGAATTGGCTTCCCCACCCACCGTATTCTCCAGATCTGGCCCAGTGACTTTTTCTATGTTCTCAGACCTCATTAGGATGCGTTTGCAGGTCGAAAAAATTTGGCTGCAATGAAGAGGTGATCGCCGAATACTGAAGGCCTATTTTGAGGCAAAACCGAAGTGTTGTACTACCAAAATGGTATCAAAAAATTGGAAGGTCGTTATAATCGTTGCCATCAAGCTCATTGAAGGGAACTATGTTGCATAATAAAAACGAATTTATGACATTAAAAATGTGCTTTTTCTTTGTTAGATTGGGGACTTATCAGCCAACCTGTTAAGCGTGCAACCTTATTGTGCAATAGGAGTCTGTGCCGCCCAGTAGATCTTGTGTATGTTAAATAAATCTCAATATGGTTTAACCTCAAAAGGATGCTACAGGGAAAAAGCATGTTATGTTTGCAAAAATAGATTTTAATCGCCGAAACTGTAGTCGCTATTTCTTTAATTTTTCGATTTTGCAAAACCGAATTTGGAAAAGTTAACTAATTTGAAAAGTTGATTACCCCTGGGACAAATCGATTAACTTTTGCGAAGGTTCTACTGTATAATCGTTGTATCATTTCATTTATGTTGATTTTTAGTTTTAAAACTTATTTAACATCTAATTTCTTGAGTGAAAATATATTTAAAGTTCTAATACAGTTCTGTGAGATAATGCGCAGACTTAAATCTGCCAATCGTTCATGGCGTGCATGACCATTATTGATGAAATAGGAATGCGCGAGTAGATCTTGCTGTATGTCTATCAATAAATTTTGCATGCAATGGTTTAAATCAATAAGATAATTAAATAACAGAAGAAGCTGTATGATTTTCTTATGTTTAGCAGAACGAATCAGCTGATATTTATGAGCTGCAAATGTTTCAATCGCCATATTTCTTTTACGGAATTGCCAAATTTGCAATTACGACTTAAATATGATAAAAATTGGAATAAGTTAATAATTTTTAAAAGTATGATTACCTGGGACAATATCGATTAACTTTTGCGAGATTCTACTGTATTTCTTTTTAGAAATCATAATGCGATTTATGTTGATTTTAGTTTCTAAAACTTACATATTGCAACATCTCTATGTGTCTTGAGTGAAAATATATTTAACTCTAATACAGTTCTGTGAGATAATGTTACGTCTGATTATGGAATCTTAGGCAATCACTGATTGCTTAAGACGGCATAACATAACATAACATAATCAGCTGGTTCTATCTATTCAATACATGTTGTATGCAAGTGGTCAGTGATGGCATAACATAACATAACAGAACAGAAGAAGCTGAATAAAACAGATTTTTCTTATGCCGTCTTATGTAAATTCGAGCCAGCTGATATGAATTTGTGCTGCCAACTCCTACCCAAAGCTGCCACATTTGCCCTTTTTATGAAAATCTCGAAAAGCCACAATTACTTATGTTGTAATATATTAAAATAGTATTAAGCATATAATTTCTTATTAAAGCAAAATATATTTTGTTACTTTTTTGGCATGTTCCGAACTGATTTACAAGCGTTTGTTAATTATTTCTTGAGAAATTGTGGAAATTATTTTTTCCCTCTTTCCGCAATGTGCGCATCCCCTTCACCGCGGGGAGGTGTCCTAGTTACGAAAGTAGCAAATCAAAGAAAAATTTTCGTACAGATCTTATATTTCAACTTTTATGGGGCGGGTGGTGATCGGTGCTGGAGTGAAATCTAAAGGCCATAGGTTAATTTCGACTTCATATTCTTGCTCAGCGTACCCATAAACGTATTGTAAGAGGTAAAATTTTGGGGACCAAACGGAAAATTTTAACTCATTCATTTTTTTTGGTTAATCATTATTTTTCTCCCTCCCGCACATTAGAACACTAGTAAGAAATGACCAAGGGATAACGCGAGATGTTTTTTTCTCCTTTTAAAAAAAAACTTTTAAATATCTGAAATTGGTTTATTTTTTGTTACAATTGTTATGATTTGTTTTTTTGAAAAAAATTTATTATAAGAAAAAGGAAAATGTATTCATATAACATATATAAGAATAAGAAATAAGAAAAGGAACACATGGTTTTGTTACGCTTATAGCAGCCAGGACACAGCGCCAGTTTACGCCCCCTGGAACAGTAGCCGTGACACATCAAGATCAGTAGCCAAGACACAGCGCCACTCTACGCCCCCTGGAACAGTAGCCGTGACACATCTAATATAGTATCCGCGACGCAGCACCAGGCTACCACAGGCACAAACCTGACTTCCACCGATCGAGCCAGGTTTCTGCACACGGCGTCAGTACACGCCCTTTGCCAGTTTGCACAAAAATTTATATGATTCTCATTTAGTTTAACATTTTGGATGAATATAACCCACAGTTTTCGCAGCGAAGAGGCAGTCAGTGTTCAGCTCACGGAGCGACCTAATCGTTGAAAAGAAAGAGTTTTGTTTTACGACCCGGACCACTAAGCTGAACATCGCGGTAACCAGAGGTAATTAACATTCAGTTGTCTCTCAGGTTAGCCTTATTTTTGGGAACTATTGTCTGGATGGTGTCATCCCCAGGCAGTAGTTCGATTCATCCAACCAGCTATTGATCAGGCGGTTCAACCCCTATCAATAGAGGACAATAGTCTTTGCTGTTGTCCTTCAGTTAGTTCCCGCTAGCTCATTGTTCAGGTGGTTCAACCCCGGTCAATGAATTAGTCAAGTTAGCTAGTCCCCGCTAGTTGTTGTTCCGGCGGTCCAACCCCGTTCAACTGGTAGTCGAGTCAGGAGCTATTATAGGATTTCCGCTAGCTCATTGTTCAGGTGGTCCAACCACGGTCAAGTTAGGTAGTTCCCATCCGTTGTTGTTCAGGTAGCCCAACCCCGTTCAACAAGATAGCCGAGTTAGTAGCTAGTATTTTATTCCCGTTAGCCATTGTTCAGGTGGTCCAACCCAGTGCAGGAACCGCACTGTTAACTACTTCCGATTCGCACTAGTCTGCTACATAATATACTACGCCCCCTCCGAAAATTCACCGATCGACACGGATCACACCCTACACGCGGCTTACTGACATCGCCCGAGTTCCAGTTATCAAAACGGCACCCCCTGGAGAACGCACGAAACTTCGCCACGCTAATAGGATTCTGGGTAAGAGACGCCGACGTTACCGCTTCAACAATTGTAAATAGACGTTAAGATTACGTTAAGAGAAAAGAAACGAAGAATTGAATAAATGAACCAATGAAATTTACGATGTAAATCAATCGACTGCATTATTGAACTACTGAGCACAGTTTCTGGTCTTGTAACGAACCCTGGATTGACTGAGTGATACCCCGGCTGAGAAAAGATCATTACAAGTGGCGCCCTATGAATATGGCAATATTTTTCACCCTATTTAGAAGTGTTTGTTTTAACTTTTTTTTCAAGAAATCATAATAAGTTGCGCTTTTCCCGAAATAATTTTTTCCCTCTTTCCCTAAGGTGCGCACATTCTTATCATATTGCAACATCGGCTCCTATGTGCTCTTATGGATTCTTATGTCTTCACTGACTACTGAAAAAGCGCTTGTGTTATTTTATGTTATGTTCTGTTCTGTTATGGAATCTTATGGCATCACTGATTGCACCTTAAGACGGCATAACATAACATAACATAATCAGCTGGTTCTATCTATTCAATACATGTTGTATGCAAGTGGTCAGTGATGGCATAACATAACATAACAGAACAGAAGAAGCTGAATAAAACAGATTTTTCTTATGCCGTCTTATGTAAATTCGAGCCAGCTGATATGAATTTGTGCTGCCAACTCCTACCCAAAGCTGCCACATTTGCCCTTTTTATGAAAATCTCGAAAAGCCACAATTACTAATGTTGTAATATATTAAAATAGTATTAAGCATATAATTTCTTATTAAAGCAAAATATATTTTGTTACTTTTTTGGCATGTTCCGAACTGATTTACAAGCGTTTGTTAATTATTTCTTGAGAAATTGTGGAAATTATTTTTTCCCTCTTTCCGCAATGTGCGCATCCCCTTCACCGCGGGGAGGTGTCCTAGTTACGAAAGTAGCAAATCAAAGAAAAATTTTCGTACAGATCTTATATTTCAACTTTTATGGGGCGGGTGGTGATCGGTGCTCTGGAGTGAAATCTAAAGGCCATAGGTTAATTTCGACTTCATATTCTTGCTCAGCGTACCCATAAACGTATTGTAAGAGGTAAAATTTTGGGGACCAAACGGAAAATTTTAACTCATACATTTTTTTTGGTTAATCATTATTTTTCTCCCTCCCGCACATTAGAACACTAGTAAGAAATGACCAAGGGATAACGCGAGATGTTTTTTTCTCCTTTTAAAAAAAAACTTTTAAATATCTGAAATTGGTTTATTTTTTGTTACAATTGTTATGATTTGTTTTTTTGAAAAAAATTTATTATAAGAAAAAGGAAAATGTATTCATATAACATATATAAGAATAAGAAATATAAGTCATAAAGAAAGAACACAAATAGCGTTTTGTCTACGCTTCATAGCAGCCAGGACACAGCGCACATGTAGATTACGCCCCCTGGAACAGTAGCCGTGACAACATCAATTGATTCGGATAGCGCAAGACACAGTTCGAACCAAAAGTCTACGAAACCTCCCTGGTGAACAAGTATGCCAGTAGACATTTTTTAAATATCTAATTATAGTTTATCTAAAAAGCTTATTGCAGACGCTTAGCATTCCGTAAGATATGGCAGTTTAGCGAACATTGCGCATCAAACCTGATCTCTACTACACCATAAGAAAACATTTTCTGAGTTCTTCTGTTAGAAGTTTGTTTGTTGCTACACTGATGCAGTCAGATAATCGATCAGCTTAGTTATTTCCTTATGCCAGATTTGCACAAGAAATTTAAGAATATGAATTCTCATGTTGTTAGTTATACAGAACACCATTTCGCCCTGAAAGACCTGCAATAATATACCAGACACAGCATTCGCCCCTGAACAGTCCGCAATAGCGACAGCCAGGCCAGTCAAGTGTTCAGCTCACGGAGTTCGCACCTAATCGTTGAAAAGAAAGAGTTTTGATTTTACGAAACCACAGTTTGACGCACTAAGCTGAACGATCGCGGTAACCAGAGGTAATTAACATTCAGTTGTCTCTCAGGTTAGCCTTATTTTTGGGAACTATTGTCTGGATGGTGTCATCCCCAGGCAGTAGTTCGATTCATCCAACCAGCTATTGATCAGGCGGTTCAACCCCTATCAATAGAGGACAATAGTCTTTGCTGTTGTCCTTCAGTTAGTTCCCGCTAGCTCATTGTTCAGGTGGTTCAACCCCAGTCAATGAATTAGTCAAGTTAGCTAGTCCCCGCTAGTTGTTGTTCCGGCGGTCCAACCCCGTTCAACTGGTAGTCGAGTCAGGAGCTATTATAGGATATCCGCTAGCTCATTGTTCAGGTGGTGCAACCACGGTCAAGTTAGGTAGTTCCCATCCGTTGTTGTTCAGGTAGCCAACCCCGTTAACAAGATAGCCGAGTTAGTAGCTAGTATTTTATTCCCGTTAGCCATTGTTCAGGTGGTCAAACCCAGTGCAGGAACCGCACTGTTAACTACTTCCGATTCGCACTAGTCTGCTACATAATATACTACGCCCCCTCCGAAAATTCACCGATCGACACGGATCACACCCTACACGCGGCTTACTGACATCGCCCGAGTTCCAGTTATCATGATACAAAGAAAAACAGATAACCTACTCCGGTTGCAAAAACAAAATTCTACTGCGCATCTACGTCACACGAGAACGCAGCTGTTGTGTTTGTTTACATTTTGTATGTTATTTGAAGTGAATGGTCAGGGCTTCTTGGTTAGTGTTAAAAAAAGTGATTTTATTTAATTGAAATGTAGATAAAAAGTGTTTTTAAGAGAAAGTTTAATATACAAAGAATAAATTTGTTATTTTTGTGTGGTAGATAAAGCTTTCAGTTTATAAATAAAATGCAAATGAAAGTTTTTAGGTTAGGTTTAGAAGTTTTGAAAAAAATTTTATTATGTTTGTTAAATAAATATGCGTGAGCCAAATGTAGTTATCCGTTTAGGCAACGATGAAATCTAATAAAAAGTAAAAAATAAACTCTTTAATAAAACAAAAAGTAAAAGGAAACGTTTTTTTTTATTTAAATCAAGTTACAATTTTAGAAAATTTTCTTTTGCTGGAATTCGCTGTTTCGACGATTTCTTGATTTAGCCGTCGAATTTTGAAATGCATCCGCGCTCGGAAAAATAAGGATTTCATCCTCTCGTCACACTGTATGTGCGCCGCTTTGTGCAAGTGAAACTTTAAGTAGCCCTTTATAATTGCGAGGCCGTTTGAATTATGTTCCTCAAATATTGAATGCAGTTGCTTAATTTGGGTCATCGTTTCTGCGGTTGGTTTTGATAGGCCGCCCTCAGAGAGGTGATCTACCCACGAAAATGATGTTGACGGTTGGTCGTCAGAATGAGCAATCCCAGGGATATCCTTTTTTCAGCCTATGGCATATGTAGCCAGCAAGGTTTTCCAATCCATCGTATGCCAAATCGGTAAGTTCTTGGTCAACCGGTTCCTCTACAACTTCTGGCCTGACGTTGCTGAATATGATTCCTAGGAATTTAAAATATTCTTAGGTCTTTGATATGTGTTTAGAGATTTTGAATATTTACCAGTTAAAGACTTTTCTGTTCTTTCAATATCAGGTGTTTCATCCACCTCCACATTGGCTGAGTCCGATATAACGCCATCATTGCGCCCTAGAATATAGGACCGGAGCCTATACCGAAACTCAACTTGATCTGGATGGTCGTACAGTCCACCTTTGGAGCGAATCAATCCGAAAAAGTTTTCCAGAATATCCTGGTTCAGGCGATATGTTAAAATAAATTTGCAATTGTATCGCAAACTTAGTTCAACATATAAGCCTTGGAGCGCATTGTTTGACTGAATTATGCCTGTAAAATTAAGAGTTGAAATTGATTTATATTGAATATTGTTTACGCAGGACCTTTTTGGAAAGGAAGCAGACTGCTTCGTCCAATAGCTCGCATATTCTTCACCATCGTTGTCATTTGATCCAATATGGTATTTTGTTGTTCCAGTGCCAGACCATATGCATGGCATCGTGTCCTTGAATCTGGTTTCGGAATGCGAACGTTCATCACATCGAACCAATCGTTTGTCTAAAAGAACACCACGTTAATAATATTAAAATATTGTTTGAGTATATAAGTCTTACTAGCTTAAATAATTTGTGGCACTCCTCCCAATTAAAGCCTTCTAGCAAACCATGACTGGCTGCCCTTGTAATGGCTTGCGCAACGGTATGCGAGAAGAGTTTAGTTGCCAACTTGAATTTCTGCCTTTTCGCATTTGCCACTGTTAGGCTTGCGGAAGAAATTTTATGCGTTATTCTAACATCTTCGGACGTAGATTCCAAAAGTCTTGAAATAATGTCGCATTTAACTGGCTTTTCATCTATTAAAAACCCTTTATCAACGAAATGGTTTCGAAGAAGTTTTATCATGTGTGGAACATCCGAAAAAACGAACACCTTCGCATCATTGAACGAAAACCTAAAAGTTTCAATAAAATATATGTATAACTTTTGGTTATTTGCATAACATCGCACATGTACAGCAAGAATGTCACAACTCAAAATTTGTCAAATTGGGGTTAATGCAAGAAATGTTTTGCGTTTTGCAAATTAGCGCAAAATATACTTATGTCAGTCTCTTCGTCATATAAATGCACCTAGACTGCATCGGTTAAACTGCGTTTTCTGAAAAATTGCAAATTTTGAGTTGAGACACTATTATTTTACATGTGATGTGAAACAAAATTTTGAAGCTAAAATTATAAAAGTTACCATGGGTTTTCTTCAGTGACATTTAGATCGTTAAATAACGCCCTGTTTCCGCCACCTAAGTCGCACACAATTGCAACCACGCAATATCCGCAAGAGTTGAGCTCCTGTAGCAGAGTTTCTAGCAACGGAACACTCATTTTACAATCGAATTCGTAAAATATAGGTTGCTTCCAGTTAGATAAAAGTCCTTGAATCAAAGAAAATTTAAAATTAATATTTTATATTAACAAATAACTTTCAAAAATTTTTACCTCTGATCATAGCTACTTGAACATAATTTACCGGAGCGAGAGTGGTGTCTGCTGATTTGTCGTAGCAGTATGATTTTCTCACTTTCATCTCGTCAAAACTAAGAACGCACAACTTTTGAATTTCTGTCATATGCTTTGCAGCACGAAGAATTTTAAAAACTGGTTTCAACAACCCATTTCTGACATCGACTTTTTGTGCCCATTTTTGCAGTGTACTTATAGCTGGCAGAGGAAATTTCCGTTTATAGAGCAGTCTGTACATTTTCGCACTGGCCGCATATAGAGTAATCGATTGGGCGATATCCTCTTCAGTCCATGTTCGTCGTTTGATTCCAGCTTTCAATTTTGCAATTTGTCCCGTAGTGAAAATGGTCAAAAGCTTTTCTTCCAAATTTTGTAATTCGTACTTGGCTTTCGTCAACTGAGTTTTTAAGTCATCTATATTGTATTCATAGATTCTGGATTCTTTTTGCATTTTTTCTGAGAGTTTTTAGTTCACGTTCAAGCTTTAGATTTTTCATTTGAACGCTTAAATTTTCTCCGCGTACAGTTTCACTAAAAATAAAAATATATATGTATACCGTAAACATTCTTCTTCGGCTTTTATCTTACAGTTCCATTTTCAGATTCTGCATTTCCTCTTCGTTATAGAATTTCTTTGAACATGACGGGGGCTCCTCCTCGCAGAGGCCTACGTCCACATTTGTATCAATTTCTTGTAAATGCGCCAATTCTTCATCAAGATTTGCTAAACAAAATTAATATTAATTAAAAACGTAGTTATTAAGATTAATACAATTATAAATTAATACCATCGTTTAAAACTGAAGACGCTTCATATTCCTTTATAAGCATTTGAACGGTTTTTCTTATTTTCCCGCTTTTGAACTCTTTGCTCCCGCTCTTTAAAAAGTTTCTCGCTTTCTTCTGATTGCTTTTTTATTGTTGGCACAGCATCAACATTTAAAATTCTTTTTTTAGCAAAACCTTAAGTAAACACATAATAATAACACTATATCACTAAAGTATATTTACGCTTTACCCATTTCATACTCCATTTTATTTGCAAAATCTTCTGGCTTAAAATGGTGCATACAAATAACCGCAGTCTTCGGATTTATATTTTCGTTTCGGCAACAAAAACTTATCCACTTCTTCAAAACGGAAGGATTCGTTGGAAATTTGAAAAAAACTAATTTCACTTGCTTTTGAAAAGTTTTCACTATTGCAATTTTTCACCGCGCACTTCATGTTTGCTTCTTATGATATTTAAGCTCCGTTTAGTTAGACTAGTTCCTCCGTTTAGTTAAACTATCACTTCGCTTACCGCCAATAACAGCTTCTAATGCTATTTAATCTCCGCTTAGTAAGTCAATAACCTCCGCTTAGTTATACTTTCACTTCGCTTACCGCCAAATACAAAGAAATTCAAAATCAAAACAAACTTACCAATTCTCGTGTGACGTCACAGGAACAGCTGATCACAAAAGCAAATGTAACGGACCTGCGCAGTAGGTTATCTGTTTTTCTTTGTATCATGTCCAGTTATCAACACGGCACCCCCTGGAGAACGCACGAAACTTCGCCACGCTAATAGGATTCTGGGTAAGAGACGCCGACGTTACCGCTTCGACAATTGTAAATCAGGGCTGCCAGATGATTTTTGGCTAAAACCGTCACTTTTTAACAGAAAAATCGTCAAAATCGGCATTGAACTTTAAAAAATCGTCAAAAAAACGCAGTTAAAAAAAAAAAATGTTTTAAAAAGGAAATTTGCCTTTATTGAATTCATTTTTGTACTCAAAGAAAGATAAATAACAGAAGTATGCTTTCAGCGTTTTTAATATTTGTAAAAGATACGAAGAAAAAATAACATAATTATGCTTTGAGCATTTTTATAATATGAACATAAACTTTTTAATATATATTAGTATTGAATTCATTAGTGTAGGTTAGCCTGTTTCAGACGTGAAAAAAAATTGTTGAGATTCGAAACCCGCGCACCCACAAAATGAAGTTTGGACATGCACATTAAGATCTGCATCATTGAAAAAATTTTAATTTTAGTTTTGAGGCCGCTACATCTTACCAAAGTTCAAATGTATAATAAATTGAATATTTTTTATAAAATGCTTTTACAAGTGCTAAATTGCTAATGAATCGGGTCTATTTGATTAATTTGATAATATTTTTAAGTAAGTGTTATTGGAAACCCTCAATCTTCCATGAAAAACCCAAAATTTGCTAAACAGCCTTTTCCTTCAAGTATGTGAGATTTTTTTCTTTAAATTATTAAATGAATGTGTCAAATCAAATGTATAAAATTTGGAAACTATATTTCTGTTTTAAAAATTTCGTTGCATATTCAAAGGGATTTTTATGCGGATTTTCAATTGGATGTAGCGGGCTCAAAACTAAAATTAAAATTTTTTCAATGATGCAGATCTTAATGTGCATGTCCAAACTTCATTTTGTGGGTGCGCGGGTTTCGAATCTCAACAATTTTTTTCACGTCTGAAACAGGCTAGTGCAGGTATATAAAACTTTAATATTAATCAAGCCTTAAACTTCGCGTAAAACCGTTAAGGTTTTTAGTTTATGAGAAATGAGAAAAAACATTGCACTACTAATTTTATAACAACTTTTGAATCGTTTGTCCCATTTACACCAGCTTAGGCTTTTATTTTGAAGGCAATTAAATTAAATACTATGACACTCTTATAATTATTCGAAACGGATTTGCAACGATAACTTTAACACTGGATGTCACCATTAATGCTTATAAAAATTATAAGTATTTTCGAAAGGAAACGAAATGACAAAAAACCAGAAGTTTGCGAAGTTGGCTGTGATTGTATTGAAAGTGACACAGTTAGTTTCGAATAATTATAAGAGTGTCATATATGTCAGTATCTGCTTAAATTTAATTTTTATTAGAGTTTTACATCAAAATCTACGTTATAAAATCCTTTATTAAGGTGCATTCACATGGTGGGTCGCGCCAAAATTTGGCCGAAGTTGCGGCTATAGTTCTATATGGTATGAATCGTGCAAATTTGATTGCCATCTGTTTTATTTTTACTATTGTTACCACACCTGGTCAGATTGATTTAAAAAACGTCAATTATTGGGTATTTTTGGGGTAAAAATCGTCAAATCGGTAAAATGCATATTTGGCATAAAAAATCGTCAAATGACGATAAAATCGGGCTATCTGGCAGCCCTGTTGTAAATAGACGTTAAGATTACGTTAAGAGAAAAGAAACGAAGAATTGAATAAATGAACCAATGAAATTTACGATGTACTAAATCAATCGACTGCATTATTGAACTACTGAGCACAGTTTCTGGTCTTGTAACGAACCCTGGATTGACTGAGTGATACCCCGGCTGAGAAAAGATCATTACAAGTGGCGCCCGAGCAGGGACCCGAGTGATTTAGCAGGACAATCGCTCACCGAAGAAAAAAAAAAGAGAAGAACCAGCACGAGCACAACGCAGAAACATTCACCATGGCACAAGATAGAGCAGCTATGAAAACACCAGAAACAAAGTGGATAACAAAACTAAAAAAGGACGAAGTGGGTGAATGCCTCACAGCTTTTGGACTAGACACCCAAGGCACCGTAGACGAGCACAAGCAGCGGTTCATGACATTCGTGCATGCACACATGGAGGATCCCGTCGTCAGCGCGGCAGTACAGGAGTTGGAAACACGTTTTACGAAGGTCTCATCTCCTCTACCCCCACCCAAAACAACCGACATGGGAAAGACGACCGACACTGGAAAAACGAGTGAGGCAGCGGCCAACACAGGGACGACAGACGAATCAGGGACATCGACGGTCGGCGCACATGAGAAGGGGACTTTCGCCCAAATTCAAATTCAGCCGGAGAGTATGCTTGCCAGTCTGCTCGAGGAAGCAGTCAGGAGGGTCCCTAGCCCCCAATACCAACTCGAAGTACCAAACTACCACCAAACTATCTCCAGACCTGAAGTCACCACGAAGACCTACGCCAGTGTCATTGATCAGGTGAAAAAATGGTCTATTCGATTCGACGGAACAAAAGACGCCATCGACTTCATCGACAGAATCGAAGAGCTTGCTGGAGTATACGACATTCCTGTGAACTTTCTGCCAAAGACGATGCCAGAACTACTGCGCGATTACGCGCTATCTTGGCTGAGAAATACCAAGAAAGAATGGCCCAACTGGTTGAGTTTCAAGAAGGAATTCCTAAACTTCTTCCTATCCTACCGGTATCTGGCGAGACTAGAAGACAACATCAATGCAAGAAAACAACGCGAGAGGGAGCCTTTTAAAGCATACATCACCGACATCCAGGCACTGATGAGGCATGTCGACTATAGTGAAGCAAAATGCCTAGAGATCATATTCCGAAACAGCCGGCGGGAGTACCAATTGTATATCAAACGTAGGGAGTTCAGAACGCTGAGGGAGCTCACAGATCTAGCCTGCGAACTAGAAATAGTCGACGCCGAAGACGCTAAACCCACCAGGCCAACGCCTGTCGAAGCCACTGAAGCCAAAGTCCAAGTGATGTCAACAGCTACCAATACCATCTGCCATAACTGTGGACAAAGAGGACACATGCAAAGGGAGTGTAAAAACGTTCAAAAACTATTCTGGTGGGTTTGTGGGAAAACAACAGGACGATAGAATGCTGTCGCAAAAGGGCGGAAAACACCGGAGGAGTCCACTAAACGCAAGGCCTAGTGAAAACTCCCCGCAACGAGCCGTGCCACCCACCAAACTCTTACAGTATAATCAACTACTATATGCCCAGGTCCAACTCGGGGGCCACCGACACATCGCCACCGTAGACACAGGAGCCTCCCGAAGCGTCATCAGCACAGAAGTGGCGGTCAAACTAGGATCGCAAGGAACTTTCAGATACAGTATAACCAACGTACGCATGGCAGACGAATCAGTACAAACAGTGAAAATGACCTTTATCATCACCGTACAGCTAGGGTCATATAAAACAGACATCACGTTCGTGGTCCTACCAACCTCTTTGGATGGAGTAATCCTGGGAATGGACTTCCTGAGCAGCGCTGGAACACAAGTCACAATAGGAGGACATTCGGCATGGATTACCCAACAAGCAGACGTCCACAGAACGAACTCAGAAGGCACCACCAACATTCTACACACCCACGCGGAAGAAAACCCCACCAGCCGGGAACTCTTCGGAAGTGACTCCGAAAGCGAGAGTGAGGTGACCAACCCGAGCCCAGGTACCTCGCTTCCGAGCCAGAGGAAACGACCGGCCGCCAGAATATCCACCGAGCCAGGCCCATGCCAACGTAAGGCCACCCGGCAAAGAGTGGTGACCACAAAAGTCATGACCCCCCGGGAGGACGATATCCTCCAAATTCATCCCGACGAAGATCAATTCCTGGAAGACACCAGCAATGCCCAGAAACGAGAGATCGAAGCATCCCTAAGGGCACGGTGGGAGGAAAGGCGCTCTCTTTCCCAGAAAAGTGAACGTATACGTTGTACCAAAATCATCGAGGGCTAGCGGTATCGGTTCACAGTGACCAGGGAAGGTAACGTGACCCACTTCAAACTTTCCCCAAGTAGGGAGGGGATGTAATGAGGTAAAATTTTGGGGACCAAACGAAAAACTTTAACTCATAAATTTTTTTGGTTAATCATTATTTTTCTCCCTCCCGCACATTAGAACACTAGTAAGAAACGACCAAGGGATAACGCGAGATGTTTTTTTTTTCTTTTAAAAAAAACTTTTATATTTCTGAAATTGGTTTATTTTCTGTTACAATTGTTATGATTTGTTTTTTTGAAAAAAATATATTATAAGAAAAAGGAAAATGTATTCATATATATAAGAATAAGAAATAAGAAAAGGAACACATGGTTTTGTTACGCTTATAGCAGCCAGGACACAGCGCCAGTTTACGCCCCCTGGAACAGTAGCCGTGACACATCAAGATCAGTAGCCAAGACACAGCGCCACTCTACGCCCCCTGGAACAGTAGCCGTGACACATCAAGGTCAGTAGCCAGGACACAGCGCCAGTTTACGCCCCTGGAACAGTAGCTATGACACTACTAATATAGTATCCGCGACGCAGCACCAGTCTACCACAGGCACAAACCCGACTTCCACCGATCGAGCCAGGTTTCTGCACACGGCGTAAGTACACGCCCTTTGCCAGTTTGCACAAAAATTTGTATGATTCTCATTTAGTTTAACATTTTGGACGAATATAACCCACAGTTTTCGCAGCGAAGAGGCAGTCAGTGTTCAGCTCACGGAGCGACCTAATCGTTGAAAAGAAAGAGCTTTGTTTTACGACCCGGACCACTAAGCTGAACATCGCGGTAACCAAAGGTAATTAACAGTGATGACCACCACTACAGACAAACGTCCGAAAAATGTTAGTGTATAGTACAACAAAAACATAAAAATACAAAAACTAGCTTCTCTTCTGAAAAAAAGCGGCACAGAGCCTACTCGTTCGGTATCATTTTTAAAACTCTCTCTTCATATACGTACACGAACTTCTATTTTTTGCTTCTCTTTTGCCTTTTTGAATGCCTTTTGGGCATGCCTGGTAATTAACATTCAGTTGTCTCTCAGGTTAGCCTTATTTTTGGGAACTATTGTCTGGATGGTGTCATCCCCAGGCAGTAGTTCGATTCATCCAACCAGCTATTGATCAGGCGGTTCAACCCCTATCAATAGAGGACAATAGTCTTTGCTGTTGTCCTTCAGTTAGTTCCCGCTAGCTCATTGTTCAGGTGGTTCAACCCCGGTCAATGAATTAGTCAAGTTAGCTAGTCCCCGCTAGTTGTTGTTCCGGCGGTCCAACCCCGTTCAACTGGTAGTCGAGTCAGGAGCTATTATAGGATTCCCGCTAGCTCATTGTTCAGGTGGTCCAACCGCGGTCAAGTTAGCTAGTTCCCATCCGTTGTTGTTCAGGTAGCCCAACCCCGTTCAACAAGATAGCTGAGTTAGTAGCTAGTATTCTATTCCCGTTAGCCATTGTTCAGGTGGTCCAACCCAGTGCAGGAACCGCACTGTTAACTACTTCCGATTCGCACTAGTCTGCTAGTCTGCATCAAGGCGTATTTAATAAGGTGGTGTTACTTCAAAGTGTGGCTTCTTCTTCCCTTTTTGAACGAACTCGGTGCTGTCAAATTGATTTTGACATTTGTTTGTTTACATTTTGTAATGACATTTCGAAGTGAATTCGAATTCAAAAAATCAAATCGTTAAAATGAAAAAGTGCATTATTTGTGGGAAAAGCGACCTTCCTCGGTCATTTTTTAATATAATATACCGAAAGATGAACGCAGGCGGCAGCAGTGGTCAGAGGTGTGCAATATGCAATTCAGGCCGTGGGCAAAAGTTTGCGGAGAGCATTTCCTGCCGAAAGACTTCATAGTTGGTGGCAGATTGACATTAATGCCGAGTGCAGTTCCCTCTGTTGGAATCATCTCGCAGACGGTCCCAGTACCCAATTATGATAGAGTTCATTCATGTGTAGAGTAAGTGGAAATTCTAATGTAACTGATCAGAAATATCAATTAAGAATACTGGTACTATGTTCAATTTATTTTTATTTGCAGATATGGCGCAATGGCTCTTAATGAACTGGCCGACAATAAGGAAAATGTCGATGCAAAAATAGCTTGCGAATATTGCGCAATAACGTTCAATGAGCTCCCGGAAAATTTCGGAAATATGGATGCAAATGCGTGAGTAGTTCCACTTCGTCAGTTAATAAAATGACATTATATCTTATTTTAGCATCCAATTTTACTGTCCAAATCAATCTCTCGGGGAATTTAGAGAAAAGCGCATAGATTGTTGTACGCAAACAGAGTAAGTGTATTTATTAGTTTGGGAAAACTATGGCTATATGTGTTTGTTTTCAGCGATAATTTCACTATATCCAGTTCCGAAATGGAAAATTTTAAATTAAGATTAGAACTGACAAGGATGAAATATGAAAATGCAAAATTAAAGAAAGAATTGGAAAGTGCAAATGGAATAATTGATTCGATGAAAAAATTTTTCACGATCAATCAAATTCGAAAAATGCGGAATCCAGGTACTATTACTCAGAAATAATAAAAAAATCAGTTCCATTTCAGTAACCTTTATACAGAAAAGTACGTTCATTGGTGTTGGGAAGATATTTCCGCAAGTATTTGCTTACACGCTTGTGGACCGAGAGCGTATAATCATTTATATGCAAAAGGGTTTCCGCTGCCGAATGTTTCCACTTTGCAACGTTGGGTACGCAAAATTGAAGTGAATGAGGGTATCCTTAACGTGAGCATTGACTTCATGCGAGGCGTAACCGATCTTTCGAAAGAAGATAAAATTTGCGTTATTACTTTCGATGAGATGAAAGTTGCCGAAGCGTTCGAGTACAACGCTTCACAGGACTGCGTTTTGAAACCATCGAATTACGTTCAGGTCATTATGGCGCGAGGTTTGCGAAAGTCTTGGAAGCAGCCCATTTTCTTTGACTACGACTGCAAACTCACCGAGGAAATAATACTGAAAGTCATTGTATTGCTCCACGAAGCCGGATATCCAGTAGTTGCGATGGTTTGCGACATGGGTCCCTCCAATCGTAAGCTATGGAAAAACCTGGATGTAACAACAGGTAGATAGTTTTCAATAGTTATTTATATATCAATAATTTCTTAAAATCATGTTTGTTCAAACATTTCAGATAAGCCTTGGTTTCAAAGTCCCGTTGATGTGGAAAGCAAAGTTTTCGTGTTTGCAGATGCACCTCATTTGCTAAAGCTGATACGGAATCACTTTCTTGATACTGGCTTATTGTGGAAAGGCACCTTGTTAACGAGCAGAGCTGTGGCCGATCTATTGCAACAAGTGTCCAAGTCGGATGTATCGATAGTGTTCAAACTGACATCTGAACATCTGTCAGTAAAAGGAGTGGGTATGTGAAAGTGATTCAATTACTCACATGAGTATATTATTTGTAAAAAATATATTTCTTAATATTGTAGGAAGGCAAAAAGTAAAACTGGCAGCACAATTATTTTCGAACACTTCTGCAAACGCGATTCGGCACTGTTACTCTCACGGTATTGAATTGTATGAAGCATTAAAGACAGCAGATTTCTTCCAGCTGGTAAATGATTGGTTTGATGTTTTAAATTCGTCTATGAAATCTTTCAATCTTCCTGGAAAGGTAAACAAATGTTTCGAAAACTTTGCTTTTAAAGTTGCGAATTTTATATAAACTAACTTATTTCATTTAGGAACCCTATGGCTTAAATCTTTCCAACCAAAAAGGCATACTAACGCAAATGAACGAATTCATGTCGTGCCCCATAATACCGCAGAAAAAGACATTAGAATGGTTCCAGAAAGGCGTCCTCATGACCAACGCGGCTTTGTCACAAATGCATGAGTATTTAATAGAGAAATACGATTTTAAGTACATCGTGACAAATAGATTAAACCAAGACGTATTGGAACATTTCTTTGGTGCGATTCGTAGCAAAGGAGGTTTGAATGACCATCCTACTCCTATGGAGTTCAAATTCAGGCTGCGGAAGTATGTTTTTGGTATGTATGTATGTGTGCAATCCTCGATTTGAAATGTAACAGAAACGAAAATTAGTACAATACATTTCTCCTACGAATAGAGAGTTAAAACGAATCTCATCCAAGCGAAAAATGGTAAAAATTACAAATAAACTAAAAATTAGCAAATACGAACTAGGTGTAATTAGTACAATAGTTGTCATTGAATGCGATTTCTTTTAATATGAAATAAGCTCACGACCGTAAATTTAACTAGATTTATGAACAAAGCTTTGGATTTTAAGTTACCAAGTACAAACTTTAAATAATAATGAAAAAATATTTAAATGTAGTTTAATTAGATTGATTAGTACTACAATAAAAGCTCCTTAAATTTAACTAGATATAATGCACAAGCATTTATTTTGCAATATATAATAAATATTGCCCTACTTTTATAAAATTCAACGCGTTAAAGCGGTCAGTTTTACAAAATGGGACGAAAACTAAATTCGTTTCTTTTATTTAACACATTATTAATTTCATGCTCCTAAAACCCACAGGTACAGGTACGACATTTTTATTTAAATGTAAAAATGGGAACCAAAATGTGCATAACCAAAATTTAATTTCACCTCACAGCAAGAAATACAGAGTTACTGCGAGACTTCGGGAATGTTGCGAAGACCGACACTGATTGGCTGCAAAATTCAGTTACCATGGGCGAAGAAGGGTTCAGTAAGCAAGGAACAAGTTCTCAAGAGCAACAAGAGCCTGAACGTGAAGTAGACTCAATAGAATGGGACGCGATGGAAGTCGACGAAAACATGGGCGTTTTGCAAGAGGACGGAGTCGAATATGTTGCGGGCTACCTTATAAATAAACTGAACTTGACCGAGTTCGAAAGTAAGGATTTTTCTTTTACTTGGGTGGACCAAGTTTCAAAAGGTGGTTTGAAAAAGCCATCCCAATCATTTGTTGCCCAAGTGAAAAAGCTCGAATCTGTTTTCGAACATGTGAACCGCAGCGATATTTCCCATTGCAAACGTCTGCAATCGGAGTTGTTGACGAAAAGTCGCAATATCGAAGTTCCCCATGCAGTTAAAAAACTTTTTTTTAAGAGCCGCATGCACTTTCGGTTAAAAAGCTTAAATAAGCGCTTGAAGGTTAAAAAAGCAAAGCAGCGCATCATGGGCTTCAGCAAATTAATTAAAATTCAACTGTAGTATTTGTAAGTTAATTGGCTTCATTGAGTATTCATAAATTATACAAATTTAAATTAATTGTAGCGTAACAATGACGGACAGCAAATAGCGTGATATGCAATAAAAAAAGTGGTTTTTATTTAAATTTTCCACTATAAAAAATGTCTTGTTGTATTCCTTTATTAGATTTAATATTCTGTATTAGTCGTCAGTGCGAAATGAGTTCATAGAAAGTAAGTATCTTTTAGGATCAAATGGTAGTTGTTCCAAATGCATCATTAGTTCATCAGATAACATCAACAAGGAGTCGATCCAGTGCGTCGCTGAAAAACCACAACAGGAGAGTTAACACCTGAATACAAACTTCTTTCACGGCAATACCCTTACCTTATTACTATTAAATGACCAGTAGGTGATACAGCAAATCCGTACAATTATTTTGCTTTGTATTGTCGCAGCATTCCTTTCTTTTACAATTTATTTAACAAAACATTCAAATGTAAAAGAATTTTCAACAAACTTACAAATGTCATTTCGTTTGTTTACATTTTATGACATTTCGTTTGTTTACATTTTTGAATGCATTTAACCCTTCCGAAACTGAGGGGACACATATGTCCCATTGAGTGTTCTCATTTAAGTAAAACCCTATTATTCAAATATATTCCTATATATTTTCATCCCATCAGTTGTTTATTGTGAAATTACAAACTATTTCTTTTAAAAACCACTGAAAAATGACGAGGCACGATAGTATCAATAAAAATTGTGTATCCTTAAAAAAAAATCCGGTTTGCAAGGGTTAAACCTTTTGTGAATACATGCGTCAGCTGATTTTGACATATCCGAGTATGAACAAAAACAAAGTAGCGTGTTGTTCTTGTATTCTAAAAGTTGTTGGACAAGTAACACCACCTTATTAAATACGCCTTGGTCTGCATAATATACTACGCCCCCTCCGAAAATTCACCGATCGACACGGATCACACCCTACACGCGGCTTACTGACACCGCCCGAGTTCCAGTTATCAACACAGTACCCCCTGGAGAACGCACGAAACTTCGCCACGCTAACACGATTCTGGGTAAGAGACGCCGACGTTACCGCTTCGACAATTGTAAATAGACGTTAAGATTACGTTAAGAGAAAAGAAACGAAGAATTGAATAAATGAACCAATGAAATTTACGATGTACTAGTTAAATAATGCATTGAACTACTGAGCACAGTTTCTGGTCTTGCAACGACCCTGGATTGACTCAGTGATACCCCGGCTGAGAAAAGATCATTACAGTATTATGGGATACGTATTTCGATTTTTTATGCATTACAGCATTGCCACCCTACTGGGGGTTGGTTCATCAAGGATTCGGGGGGGTGTTGAGGGAAAACTAAGGGTCGTATCTTAATTTCGACTTTATATTCTTGCTCAGCGTGCAACAGCTCACTGTGCGACACGTATTTCGATTCTTTATGTATTTGAGAAATTTCACATTTTTTGGGGGTGTTGCACCAGGATGCGGAGGGGTGTTGAGGAAAAATTAAGGGTCGTATCTTAGTTTCGACTCCATATTCTTACTCAGCATACCATAGATTATTTTAAGAAAAATTAAGAGCGGACCTTTTTTAATATAGGTTTTAATGCATTTTTTTTTTCATAAATTTTGTACATACTTAAACGGTATTTTATTTTAATAAAAATAAGGAACACAAATGTGTCGTTGACTAAAAAGAAAAAGAAACATAAACAAAACATTCTGTTTTAAATTCATTACGAAATTATATTTTAAGAGCGTCCAATTCTGTGATTTAGAGTGGCCAATTTTACGTTAAGAGTGGCTAGAGCGGCCAGAACGGCCGCCTTAAAATAATCCATGCAGCATACCAAAAAATGTAAGTGCGATATTTAATTTTTTATTTTATGCATTTTTGAAAGTGAGCCCTTTTGGGGGTTTTAGGGGGGCGCTGGGGCGAAAACTTGGGGTGGTGGAGAAAATCTGACTCCGGATTCGTGATCAGCGCCCCACAAAACATAAAGGGGGGTATGTCACTTTTCTGTAACAGAACCTTTTTTTTTGTGTGCCGGTGTTATTAAAAAGAAGTACTTATAAACTCCTTGCAGTAAATTTTGTTCATCCGTAACAACATCACGCTGTGAATCGGCCCAGCCGGATTGTTTTGCATGAATGACAAATTCATTGATGCAGAAGTATTGAAAAATTTATTTAAAGAGACCAATTGGTGCTGTTTAGAATGATTTTCTAGTGAAAATTTCATGGAAGCAAGAGCTCGTTACAAGAGATCCTTCTTCAAATGAAATTTTCATTTGAAAAAGGGTTGATTACTCCTTTTTCAATAAAGATCTTATGCAATTTTCATAAAAAAAGTGTTTTGCAAATTTTCAAGATGTCTGCTATGGTTTACACATTTTTTGAGCAAGTTAAATTGACTTCTGCTTTTCATTCAAGTGCATTTAAAACTAAAAACTTGTGAAAGAATCAGTAACGTTTTATGTTATGGTTATTCAATACTATGAGCTGGCGTTATATAATATTATAAAATAGTCAATCAAGTGCTTTTTAGATAAATTGAAATAAAAAATTAAACAATTTAAAAATAATAAATATTTCTGTTTCTTTCCCTCCCTTATCCTAGTAGCGTTTAATTTTCTCAAATGGAGTTTTGATGCGATTAAGGGTCGTTAACTCCTTTACCTAATAAATAACACATGAATTTTTAAGTACTGTTGTGTGTCACAACAGCACAAACAGTTCTTCTACTCATTTCTCGATCAACAAAAGAGTGCAACAACAAAACCATTAGCGCCCAGAATAAGAAAGCACAAAGAGGAAATGTTTACGTAAACAATCAAAGCCAACGATCACCAGTCAAACGATCGGTTCGGGCGAACCTGCAGTAGAACGTAAGGCAATGAGTCAGCGAGTCAGCAGAAGTAACTGCATAAGCTGACCTATGCTAAGAACAATAACAACAACAACAGGTCCCAGCTCAAGGTCGAAACAAAGCTGAAAATAGAGGAAATAAGCATTAGCTAATACATATAGGACTATAGGTCTAACTCTTCTTCTTCCTAATCCCTGCAATGTGTTAGAGCTATGCTGCTTCAACAAATGCATATAGCATGAGGAAAAGAGAAGCATGCTATGGCAGCGAAATCTTTAGCTCTGCTCTGGTGAAATGCATTGCCACTTTTTTTTTAATTTTGGGAGATTTTGGAGTTCATTACATATAAAATATCTACCAAACTCATAAAATAATATGAAAAGCTTGAAAAACATAAAAATAATCAAGGAATCTCAATATCAAGGAGAAATAAAAATTGTTTTTTTGTCCTTCCCTGTCCACAAAACTTTTTGATCACACTATTTCAGCAAAAATGCTAAATTCTATGTACAATCTAATTCGTAGCCGTAGTCAAAAAGGTATGTCAACTTATTACAAAATGAAAACATTCGTGCACATTAAGCAAAAACATATCGTAATACATTTAATAAAGTTTCAATTATGAACTTTTCAAGCAATATAAAAAACCGAGCCGACGCCGTGTTTCTTTGATAATTTTCTCGCAAGTGGCATCATAGTGCCACTTTGTGTCTACCCGTATTGTTGTTGGTAGCTTTTTGGTGAATTTCTCGAAAGAGTTGAATTTCCTATACCTGCCTAATGGTGAATTTCTTATTAGCGGCAGAGGCTTTTCGACGTCGACAGTTAGACCTACAGTGCTACATGGCTAATAGCAGCAACAACAATCAAGTTGACCCAGAAGAATATGTGGCAATAGACGATATTGACAAAGCACCCGGATTACCCAACAACAACAACAAGTATTACTCAAGATTGCATTAACGCGGAAGAAGAACTGGGCCAGCGCGACAACAACAACCAGCTGAAGAAATAGAACGATGAGCAGATGAAGGAACACTTTGGAAATGATCGACTTTAAGAAAGTGCTTGAAAAGCCAGGTCGATAAAGTTGGCAGTGCGTTTGTCGCCAATTTAAAAAAAATTACTCTAAGAATTAAGTGATAATTAGGTGAAAATTAGGTACGGCTCTAAAAATTTCGGTGCTCATTTAGTTTTCCCGTAATTTAAGATTAATGTTTTCATAGCTACATTGATATCTAGTCAGCTCTACGAGCGTCAGTCCGATAAAATTCCGGCTTAAAAACTTTATTATAATAAGGTGCTTAATTAGGTGCTTCTTAAAACCTAGGATAGTAACCGATAAATCCTTGCATTTTTTGTGTAGGATCGTTTTTAATTCTTCGACCCCTATTTCTTTTAAATGAACAGAAAAGCTGTTTTCTGCGGAGAGCTTCCCCGTATTATGGAAGCTCAATTGAAAGCGCTCTCTGTTAATGGCACGCGATATATTATTACAGGGTTGCATTTGAAAGCATTTTTTAACACTCATGGATAACATATACAATCGTTTAACATAAAAAGTGTTAATTTAACATTAAATGACGTCATTCGCCTCATCGGATTCTCTTTAAGGGTAGGCGGTGGTCTAGAACACGAAAACTTGCGATAAACAAAATAAAAACAAATTTTGAACGGGTATTGGAAAAAGCATGCGATGGGTGTATGCGAACGTAAATTCAGTTTCTTTTCCAGTAGCGCATTCAGACAAACATCCTGTTCCTCAGCGTTCAAATATTTGCGATACCGAAACTAGACCAGTTTCCACAGTATCCGATAATATTGATGATGAGAGTTTTTTCTATCCAAATGAAAAGCGTCTTTTAAGCCAGGCCGAATTGAACGATTGGGTTAGGGCAGTGTAAGCCGCTAGAAGGCCCGCGGGCAAAACATTTGTGTTAGTGCTCTCATGCGTGTGAAGCCGAAGCTGAAAAACGACAATCAGTCAGTCAGTTGCCAACTATCGAGCGAGCAGGGTCACGTCGCTCGCTTCCTTAAAATATATGCGAGTTTCATTCAGTATTGCCAACATTCAAAGACAACCTTTCCCTTATAAGTCTTCGGTAAACCATATTTATCCCGTTTCTCTTAAAGTAGTATCCACAGTTAATCCCTTTTTTGATATGTTACAGAGAGCGAACAAAGGGGAAAAATAACTGCGAAAAATAAGATTTGTTGCATCGAAATAAGCAAATAAGAGCTGCTATACATGAGAATTTTTTAATTAGCATTTTTTCACCCGCGTGTTGAGTTTGTAGGGCGGCGGGGTATAGACGTAAGTGGGACAAACCTGCAAGGGCAGCTCTACACCGCTGTCCTACAAACTCGCCACGCGGGTGAAAAAATGCAAATTAAAAAATTTTCGAATTTCGGACACAAACGAAAAATGCTGTTTATAGATTATATTCAATGTTTGGCTCCACTTATAACTGTGAAGCTGCATTTTCCACATTGAAAAATATTTTAAGCAAGCACCGAAATAGACTTTCCGATATTCATTTAGAAAATTTAATATTAATCAAAACTTGTACTTATGAAATTGACATAGATGAGGTCATTAAATACCAAAAAATGCATACATCGCGCCCATTCATTCCCTTGCCCTTAGTTGAAGTGGTTTAAACTATAACAAAATAAAAAAAAGATAATTTCTGAAAGAAGAGCTCATAATTTGCGTAGAGAAAAAAATCCCCCTTTCCCAAATTGTAGAAAAAGGGAAAAAATCTCACGAGCTGGCCACACTGTCTTTGAATGAATTCCAGTGTTATTGAAACTGTCGAACGATGAGGGTGTGCTCGCATGATTTTTGCATTCACATCACATCGTTACGTTAAAACACGAAGTGTTTCTGTCTTTGTGTGCGTTTGGCTGTCACTGGGTTAGGGACTTGGAGCTCTCAAAGGTATGGTAAACATATACAACAATAAATAAATTAAATGGTATTTATATATTGTATATCGAAACATTTTATGTAACAAAAAAAAGGATAAGGCGGAATTACATGCCTCTCGTATGAAACAATACAACTGCTTGGCTCCTGATGTCAAAATAACATTCTATAGAGAACGCGATCGACCTTACTCCAAGTACTTTACATCAAAACATGGAATTAGCTTTTGTGAAAATATTCCGGGCTTATTCGAGGAACTCAATCAGCCATACGATCCTATGGAATGGAGATTGTTCATTGATAGTAGCAAGGAGAGTTTAAAAGCAGTGATTTTACACAATGGAAACCAGAAACCATCGATACCCATTGCACATGCTGTAAACGCTAAAGAATCTTACGAAATTATGGTCGAATTGCTTGAATGTATAAAGTACAAAGAGCACAATTGGAAAGTGTGCTGTGACCTAAAAGTAGTAGGTATATTATGCGGAATGCAAGGTGGTTATACGGAGTTTTGCTGCTTTCTATGCCTCTGGGATAGTCGCGATCGCATACATCATTATGAGAGAAAGGAATGGACAGAACGAAAAAGGGGAAAAGTGGGTGAAAATAACGTCAAGTATTTGTCTCTAATTAAAAAAGAGGATGTGATTCTTCCTCCTTTGCACATCAAACTTGGACTAATCAAGAACTTTGTGAAGGCGTTAAAAAAGAAAGTCAAGCGTTGATCTACCTTAAGTCTCTATTTAAGCGTTTGTCTGAGGCAAAAATTAAGGAAGGGGTTTTTGATGGTCCACAAATAAAGAAATTGCTTGAAGACAACATTTTTCATACATATTTGTCTCCAAATGAACTCGCGGCTTGGAATTCTTTTAAATTAGTCGTTTCTAATTTTCTTGGAAACCATAAAAGCCCGAATTTTAAGGCTATTGTAACGAATTTGTTAGAGAATTATGCAAAAATGGGTAAATACTTCATTTTTCGACTCCATTTTATTTATTCCTCCGTCTCATGTACCTTATTACCCCGAACTTTTAATAGGAGTTAATATGTCTCTAAAGATCCATTTTTTACACTCCCACTTGGACTTTTTTCCTGAGAACCTTGGTGATGTCAGTGACGAGCACGGTGAAAGATTCCATCAAGAAATGAAGACTATCGAAAGACGCTACCAGGGATTTTGGAACGAAAGAATGATGGGAGATTATATTTGGTTTCTTATACGCGAATCAAATACCGAAGAGAACAAAAGACAGAAGAAAACATCAAACTATTTCTAATTTTCGTTTGCTTCATTGATTTTGATAGCTTAAAAAATGTAAAGCATACTTTATTGAGTAAAATAAATAAAGAGACTTTCATAATTTTAAAAATGTTAAAGCATACTCTTTGGTGTAAACGAAAGAAGCACTTTGAAAGTTGCACATAAATGGTCATAACTTCAATATTAACCCATAGATTTTATTCGTTGGTATCAGGTTTTCTTCACAAGGGTTCATTTTATACGTGTGGTTTTTCAAAAAAAATACGGTCTTAGGATTTGTATTTTTTTTAAATTTAAACATGATATTTTTTTCTTAATTTTGAATAGAAAAAAATATTTTTTTGAACTTTTGGCTTATGTTACATTGACACTGTACCATAATATCATAAAAAAGGGACATATTTTGATTTAAAATTTTATATTCTTTAAGTTAGTACATCGTTTAACTAGGTAGTTTGTTTCTATCTCGAGATATGATCCATCAAATGAAAGTACTTTTGAAAAAAAAGAGCCAAAATTTCAAATGGTCATATCTCAAAAACCAATCCATTCAAAAAATTTTCGATGAGGTTTTCGGATTCAGGGACCCAAAATCTATAAGAAAAGTAGAGTGGTGTTTCCTGTACAAAATGGCTGTAAACTAGTGTAATTGATTATTAAATCTTAATAAATTAATTAAAATTCATTTAGGAATAAATCCTATAAAGGGAGGAAGACCTCCAAAAGATAATAAATTAACGGCTCATCTAAAGTTTAAAATGAAAGTGTTTTTCAGAGCATATTAATTTGAAGTTTTACTAAACTACAGATCAAGCATAATGGGAAATATTTACTTTTGATTTCCCAATATTTTTTTAAAATATCTTTGTTTTCGAGACAGTGACTGCTTTTTTTTCAAAGTAGGCTAAGGAAACTATGAAAGGACTATATAAAGAAAGAATTCCTTCGTGTTACCTATGTAGGGGATTCCCCTAGCGACGACAAATCACCGGCAACAAAGTTGGTTTTATGGTGAGGGACATTTGGGGATGTGTAATGGAATCTTTTCTCTCTTCTCCGTGCGTCCCTCGCCATCAACAGATGTTCTCTCCGGTGATTTATCCCCTAATATGAACGGCAGCTAAGGTTTTTTGGCTCTTAGGGGGGACTTTAGGGGGAACCAATTTTTAACGCGTGTATAAAAATATAACATGAAGTGCGAAGTTTATTGTATTTAGTATAGGGAATCTGTCAAACTGCTGTTCTTTCTAAATTAAGTTTTTTTTTTGTTTGTTAATTGCGAATTTTGTACTATTTGGAGGGAACATTACGAATCTACACGCAGAGAAAAAATATCACATACCCAATTATATTTTGCAGGCATTACATATGTAATTGAGTATGATGTAATTATATTTTCATAATTACGTCCAATTATATTTTTCATTACCTCCAATTTTATATGTAATTGTATCAAATGATTCAAATCAAATTTCAATTACATATATAATTCCACCCAATTAAATATCTAATCGCCTGCAATGATATATGTAATTGTATTGAATTATATGCATAATTGCGTCTAATCAAATTTGTGATCCCCCGCAATTTAAAATATATTCTATATAGCAATATAGAAAGGGGCTTTCTCCACGATTGGGCGGAATATCTGTCACTACGTCATATTCGTGGTCCACCTGCCCCTTGCAGTGTCTAAGGATTTTAAAAATTCAATCACGTTATATACGATCGAAATTATAAACCATTTAAGAAATATAAGAACAATCTGTTAAATAAATACAATCACGTATATAATTGCACCAATTAAATTGTAAAAGTAATCAGATGTAATTACATATGTGTTCAGAACGCAATTACATATATAATAAATTTAAATGCAATTATATAAGTAATTGAGCACAATTAGTATTTTTCATTTTCTAATTATATTGTAATTGGCTCCAATTAATAATGCAATCGGGGCAAGGCTCCAATCACATATGTAATTGGTTCCAATTATATTTCGGGCACTTATTTCTCTCCGTGTAGGGGATTTAAGGAGCATTTTGGAGAGAACCACCAGGCAACACTGCAATTCTTGTGGTATTTCTAAAAAATAAAACTGAAAATGGCTGAGCAGAAATAAAGCTGCAATAATTCATCTTTTCATCTCTCCAACTTTACCAAATTTGTCTTAGAGGTAAAGTAAGACCGCAAAGTTCATCCTCGCTTTCGTCTGCTTCGTCAGAAATCAAATTTTATTTTCTGTATTTTCTGACAGTTATATCGAAATAAATTGATTTCTTTTCCAATCTTTAGATTAAACGACCTATTTTGTTCGTTTTTGAAAGTTTAAACCAAATATTTTCTCTAAACGACACCTGAGAAACATGTGTTTTAATTTCGAGTAGTTTAAACTGGAAACTGAAGTTTAAACTGTAACTGATTTACTGGCCCTAAGTCGAAAGTTTTTTGTTTTTATTTACATGTTTTTTACATTTTTAGTTGTTGTTGGCGGCGGTGGCTGCGGTCGCGGCGGCGTCAGTGGGAGCGGCGGCTGTTGCCCTCACGGCCGCGGCAGCGGTGCTGGCCGGATATCGATCGACAAAAAGTCGGCAAGTTTGCTCATTATGCTAAGCCCCACATCACACCGCTGCCGCGGTTGATATGACAGCCACCTCGGAAATGGCTGTTGCCGCTGCCGCTGCCGCTGCTGCTGCTGCCACATTATGTATGGTTTAAACTTATTAATTTTTTCGAACTTTATCTTCAAATGTTAGAAATGTACTGTGCAAGTTTGAAAATGGACACATAAGTAGTTTGGGAGATAGAGTTTTAATGTGTCTAGCTGTGCCATTGATTTATTTTCCCTGACCTCCCCTCACCGGTCCCGGTGATTCTTTCCCGCAATAGCCAAGTATCACTTGTAGTATTGTATGGTTACCACCGCCATTCCTGCTGAAAATTTCTGAAATTCTGGTTATTCACATATGTTTCAATAGATACAGTGGCGAGAAACTATCAGCCAATTTTTTGTTCTACGTGAGACCTCTATATGTTATTTGCTTAGGGAGCGTCCATAAATGATGTCACGTTTGGTGGGGGGGGAGGGGGTCAGCTCATCTGTGACAGTTTTGTGACATAGGGTGGAGGGGGGGTTCCCAAGCATGTTATGTCACATGATAATATTCAATATATGGGGAAAAAAAATTTTAACACCTATTTTGAGACTCCTCGGATGAATTTAGTTTACATGAAAAACATTATGAATTTGTGCAAAAAACTAATTTATTATTTTAAAAATGTATGAAAATAGTATTACATTTATAAATTAATTAATTAGTGTTTTGCACAAATTCATAATGTTTTTCATGTAAATTAAATTCATCCGCAGAGGTTCCATTTTAAGTGACAAAAATTATTTTTGCTCTTAAAAATAAAACTGTTACTAAGGAAGAAAACGTTGTTACCGTTGTTACTACAAACAAAATATAAAATAAAGATTTTGTTACATTAATTTTTTTATATGAAAAATAGCATCATATTTATAAATTAGTGATATGTGTCACAAAGTGCAAGCTAATTTAAGGTTTAATGTGTTAAAGTAGGCGTGAGATGTCAAACTCCATATAAAACATGTTAGCATATTTAACCTTAAATTAGCATTAATTGTGAATTGGCCTATACTGTTTTTTCATATTAATTGTGACGTGACACAGGGGGGAGGGGGTTAGCTCATATGTAACAGGTTTGTGACAATGGGGGGGGAGGGGGTCTAAAAATCGCAAAAAATGCGTGACATCATTTATGGACGCTCCCTTAGGCCTCATACTAAGATATGCAGTAACTACTTGAACATTAGGAGCCAATCCGCTACAACGTCGTAAAATGTGAGAGAGACAACTATATTCACGCTCCATGAATTCTTCAAAGTGTGCCAACAATTTAACACCTTCGAAGTCGGTGTCAGTATTTCATTTGAAAAATGTGCCGCAATCAGCTGTCCTGGCATTTACTTCGCATAAAAAATGGACATGTTCATTTCTATGGCGAAGTAAAGCAGGAAAGTCGCTTGCAACCCTGCGCACTTGATTACTTGACATCTCAGTATAAGCGAATGTAAAGTATTTACTTCGAAGTACTTTTCAATTTTTTGTTGCCCGTATTTCTTATGGGCGCTTTACTTACTGCATATCTCAGTATAGGCTTTTAGTGCTAAAACACAGTCAAGAACAAATTTCAACCATGTACATCCTACATGTTTTCAACTCCCCATTGCAGTCGTTTGCAGTCGCACTCATATCGAAAAAAAAAGTACTTTGGAGACTTCAAAAAGCATTATTTTTCGTTAGAGGTAGCACTGACGAAACGAAATAAAGGAACTGACATTAGAGTTTGAGTCATATAAGGGCCCTTTATACGGTCATATATGTTCGTGGATTTGTTGGGCATGATGAAAAGTATGAGTGTGTAAACGGAAAAAAAGCAAGTTTTACAACATGCTCGTCGGTTTTCAAAAATTTTTGATTTTTCTGTCGGTGTGACGAACATGTTGTATAATGTAAATGGCTGCATCATGCACACAGTATATCTTTTTAGTCAGAAAAGAGGCCGTGAAGCCTAAAGATGTCGCGCATAATAAATGAGGAGTTTTGGAGAGAGTTTTTCCAGATATATCGAAACCATCCGGAAGTTTGGAAAATTAAGAGCGAAGATTATAAAAATCAGAACAAGAATAATACTGCATATGAGATTCTCTTGGAAAAATTAAGAGAAATAGACCCAAACGCAAATCTCGAAAACTTAAAATATAAAATAAATTCCTTTAGGAGTTCGTACCGTCGGAAACTAAAGAAAATGAAGAAGAGTGAGAGGTCGGGAGCTGGCACAGAAGACCTATACTCACCATCTTTGTGGTACTTCGAAGATCTCTCGTTTTTAGAAGAACAGGAGGTGCAAGTAAATGGTGTTTCAACAATTGATATTGGACAAAGTGAAGGATGGAACGAAGAAGGGGTATATAAATAAAACAACACGTTACATAGATTAAAATTTAAAGTTATTTATTCTTGTCGCCATGCGTTACGGTTTAAAATTGATATTACATTTTTCCGACACTATTAAAGTATTCACAAAAATTTTTTCGAACTTCTTTTGCGTTTTTGGAAGAGTTTCGGCTTAAGGTTTTTTGTAATTCCATCATATAACATATTTTTCTGTCGTTAGTATCATCAATTCTTTGCAAATATGATTCACTACTAGTTTTACTTAAAAAATTATGTAAATAACAAATTGCTAATACAATTGTTGTTGTCTTTTACGGGGATAGATTGATCGTTGTCAACAGTATTCTGAATCTTGACGCTAAAATTCCAAAAGTGTTTTCAACAACCCTTCTTGCCCTGGATAAGCGGTAGTTGTACTGCTGCTGCTGTTCACTTAATCCACTTTGGCTGTAAGGCTTCATGAAATTTTCATGCAGTGCAAAAGCATCGTCTGCTACGAAAACGAACGGCAACTCTTTATCAAAATCAAGAATCGTAGTTAGAGGAGGTATATTTAATTTTCCATTGTCGTGCATATCTGAAAATTTTGTGTTTCCATACACACCGCCATCTGAAACCCTTCCATTCGCTCCGACATCCACCTTTGTGAATTGATACTTTGCATTGACAATGGCCATCAATACAACACTGTAGGTCTTTTTATAGTTAAAATAATATGCTCCTGACTGTGGCGGTTTTGTAATATTGATATGTTTACCGTCGATGGCGCCTAGACAGTTTGGAAAATTCCACATTTCAAAGAATTCAGAAGCTATAGTTTTCCATTCCTCTTCATTTTTGGGTAACTGAAATAAATAAAAAATTTCTTTTATTTTCTTTTTATGTAATTCAGAACGAACGTCCTGCAACAAAAAGATCAAAACGAGACTTCAGCCAAAAAGAAAGGAACGAATTACTTGTTAAAGCAGTTCAAGCTTTAGATGACTCCAAGCGACCCAATGACGATGCAAGTATCTTCAGTTCAACTTGGGAAGTACTTTTTAGAAAACTTGAGCCCACACAACAACTCTTCGCAAATAAAACTATAATGGAAATACTATACCAAGGAGCATTGGGGAATTTAAATGAACGTTCTCACAAATTGGTCGAAAACGGAGCAGTTGTTTCTGGAATCCGTTGTTGCTTAACACCTTTCATAAATAGTGACACTGTATCTACTTCTTCTCTTGAACAAACTGCACCACAGTTGGATTCACGGCATTTCATTCCTACTCCTAATCAGAGTCCTGTGGAAGTTATATCTTTTGAGGCTAAGAGAAATAATTTTCAGACACCCAGAAAAGTTTTTTCCATGCAGCAGCCACATCAACAACCACAAATAGAAGAATCTCAGCCAATGTCAAAATCTTGTTTAGAAACCACATCGCGAAAACACTTCAGAACCGTTACTCCTCAATTCATGCCGGTCACCATTTCGAATCCGAATTTAAAAAGACTACATTTTTATGGCAACGATTCAGAATACCAAAACTTTGATGAGTTATTTAACGATTCAGATTTCTCATAGAAAGTTTAAGCATGTTAGTTGTTCATTTTATATTTTGAGACTGAATATTTACTTTTATGTATTAACACGTAATCTTACTCTTTTTGGATTTTTAAGAACTTGAAGTTTTGTTTTGTTTTGTTTTTTCATATATTTACCGCAATAAAATCCTTGAGTACTTTGACAATTGCTTCACACGTTTCAATTATTATATAGCTTAAAGTTGGAGCGGCAATGTAAGACTGAAATTTTAGGCTTTCGTAGCTCTCTCCAGTTGCCAAAAACCTCAGTGTAATGGAAAGGCGTTCATCGGCTGAAATTGCATCTCTCATAATGGTGTCTTGTTTTTTTATGAGTGGTGTCACTTTCGCCAACAACACATTATATGCTGAAGCATCCATTCTTAGATAATTTCTATAGTCCTCTGGGCATGTTGTTTCAAGCTCTCTAATCAAATTTTCATGTGAATGTTTTGGTCTCTCCCTACGCCAATCTTTTACCCAGATCCGCTTATTTCTCTTCCTTCTCAAAAATTGTTTTTCCTCTCTCTCTCTAATATATATCGTCGATGATAAGTGCTGCTACTAACAGGTTGGCTCATAAGTCCCCGGTCTAACAAAGAAAAACACCTTTTTTTTGTTAAAACTCGTTTTTATTATTCAACATAGTTCCCTTCAAGAGCGATACAACGATTATAACGACCTTCCAATTTTTTGATACCATTTTGGTAGTACTCCTTCGGTTTTGCCTCAAAATAGGCCACAGTTTCGGCGATCACCTCTTCATTGCAGCCAAATTTTTTCCCTGCGAGCATCCTTTTGAGGTCTTGGAACAAGAAAAAGTCGCTGGGGGCCAGATTTGGAGAATACGGTGGGTGGGGAAGCAATTCGAAGCCTAATTCATGAATTTTTTCCATCGTTCTCAATGACTTGTGGCACGGTGCGTTGTCTTGGTGGAACAACACTTTTTTCTTCTTCATATGGGGCCGTTTTGCCGCGATTTCGACCTTCAAACGCTCCAATAACGACATATAATAGTCACTGTTGATGGTTTTTCCCTTCTCAAGATAATCGATAAAAATTATTCCATGCCCATCCCAAAAAACAGAGGCCATTACTTTGCCAGCGGACTTTTGAGTCTTTCCACGCTTCGGAGACGGTTCACCGATCGCTGTCCACTCAGCCGACTGTCGATTGGACTCAAGAGTGTAGTGATAGAGCCATGTTTCATACATTGTCACATATCGACGCAAAAACTCGGGTGTATTGCGAGTTAACAGCTGCAAACACCGCTCAGAATCATCAACACGTTGTTGTTTTTGGTCAAATGTGAGCTCGCGCGGCACCCATTTTGCACAGAGCTTTTTCATATCCAAATATTGATGAATGATATGACCAACACGTTCCTTTGATATATTTAAGGCCTCTGCTATCTCGATCAACTTCATTTCACGGTCATTCAAAATCATTTTGTGAATTTTTTTGATGTTTTCGTCGGTAACCACCTCTTTCGGGCGTCCACTGCGTTCACCGTCCTCCGTGCTCATTTCACCACGCTTGAATTTTGCATACCAATCAATTATTGTTGATTTTCCTGGGGCAGAGTCCGGAAACTCATTATCAAGCCAAGTTTTTGCTTCCACTGTATTTTTTCCCTTCAGAAAACAGTATTTTATCAAAACACGAAATTCCTTTTTTTCCATTTTTTTCACAGTAACAAAAGTTGCTTCACAAAAGACGCTCTATCTCACAAACTAATTGACTTACAGACGTCAAATTTTGACACGAATCATTTAAAGGTTGCCACTGTATAAAAATAGTATGCATTTAATACTAGCGACGCCATCTATGTGTCAGACCGGGGACTTATCAGCCAACCTGTTAATGCGCGTGCCATTCTTTCTCGCTGAAAATTTGAACGAAATGAAGTTTTATGACATGTTCGTCCATGTAAACACAATAAGTTTTTTTATGACACACTTTGCATCATGCTAAGTTCGTGAACATATATGACCGTATAAAGGGCCCTATAGAACTATAGCGCAACTTCGCCCAAATTTTGGCGCGTTATGGCATGATTTGGTAAAAAAGCTCAACTGTGGTGAACCACGCCATAAGTCGAGTGTTGTGGTGAACCACGTAATAGAAAAAGTGGTATACCACTTAATAGCTTTTGGCCGAAGCAGTGGCGGCGCAAGAATAAAATTTGATGTGGGCGAGGTACATTTAGCGAGGCCCAATAAGCAGTGCTATAAATTAAAAACCAGTTGGGAAATAGCTTTTTACTTTTTTATTAGAATAAAGACAAAAACAAAATATTTTCTTAGACTAGCACTAAAGAAACGTTAATTTCGTTCCTACGGCGCAGAGTGGTTTGGCTTCATACATATCGCGGCAAAAAATATAAGGAGATGCCGTAGAGCAATAAATCGTATCACCAAGTCTTTATTTGACATAATTAAGAAAAATATGAGCTTTCATCAAAATCGGCCACGCCCACCGCCCACCTCTTATGCAACCCAAAATAAATTTTTCATATAAATCGTGTTCCTTTCGTCAAAACGACACGAAATTTTGCATGTTGGTAATATTTGATAAAAAGAGAGACAGCCTGCAAAACTCATCTAAATCGGCCACGCCCACCACCCACCAATTCGATTTGAATTAGAGTAAGAGGTGTGTTTTAATTGCGACAAAATTTACTATTTTTATTTAGAAAATAAATAGAATTGGATTCGACTGGAAATTCAGAGCTGAACCGAATATTTATTTATTAGATAACATGTCTTTAATTATGTCATCCAGTTCTTAATGTTGTTTATTTGATTGACGTCTTATATGACTAATATATGGGTCAGATGACACAAGGAGATGGTTAAAAACATTAGAATTTGTAGCAGTTCTGCTGAATTTTCTGGAAAACATCAACCTGTACTTCCTATAATCCTTATTTCTTGCTTCCTCAGCTTTTTCTGATAATTAGTTAATTGTTGCTATTATAATTCGGCTTAATGAATAGGAATGCCTAAGAGTATGCTATTTTTTTTAAGGGGACCTTCTGGTCTAGAGCACGAAAATTTAGGGTATTTTCATGATTTTTTTTTGGTATTGAGCCAAAGAAAAAACGATTTTCTAAGTATGCAGGCTTATTATATTCTTTATTGACAAAAAACAATTTGAGTTGTGTCATAGGACACCAGATAAGAACGAAGTTCATTATGGTATTTATAAATGTTGGTAAATATAATTCGCAGCAAGGTTTTTCGCAAAACTCAATTGTTTTTATTAATCGAAAAATATATGTATACAAGACGGCTGTTTGTTGTTTTCAACTGTTTTTAACAAGCGAAAATGCGATACAGTATATTCTGCTTAGCTGCATTCAATTATTTTCCAGACAATTTTATGCACTTACGCGAAAAACGCACCTACCCGAAATTTTTTGCTGTATTTTTGAGTAACATATCAGAATGTCTTTAACAACACTTGAATTCTTAAAAGAACGCCGTCCAAATATTAATTTTATGAACAAACAAGTAAGAAAGCTAAAGTCGGTCAAGCCCGACATTGAAATACCCAGCGTCCCGACGTTATGAGCGCACTATGTTTTGCTTCTCTATTTATGGGCGTGGCAGTGGGAGGGCCACATAAATTATTTCCCTACACCTTTCATTCGCCTTGGTGAACCTATGTTGCGAATTTGAAGCTTCTACGCCTTTTACTTCGGAAGTTACGAAAAATCTTCATTTTTGGGCGTGGCAGTGGGCGGGCCAAATAAAATTTTTTTCCTACACCTTTCATTCGCCTTGCTGAACCTATGTTGCGAATTTGAAGCTTCTACGCTTTTTACTTCGGAAGTTACGAAAAATCTCCATTTGTGGGCGTGGCAGTGGGCGGGCCTCATAAAATTTTTTCCTACACCTTTCATTCGTCTTGGTCAACCTATGTTGCGAATTTGAAGCTTCTACGCCTTTTACTTCACAAGTTACGATAAGCCCTTATTTGTGGGCGTGGCTCACGGAGGGCGGCGTCCATTTTTTTCCAGGATATGTCCCTTTTCGTAGTTTACCAGTACACCAAATATCAATGAAATGTGTTGAGTGGTTCGCAAGTTACAAGCATTTTACTGAAAACACATTAAATTCATTTGTGGGCGTGGCAGTGAGCGGATGTCTTCCATTTTTAGTTAGGATCATACTCGGACCCCGATATACCTGTGTGCCACATTTCGACTTGATTGGTCCAGCCGTTTCGGAGGAGATCCGGACACGGACGGACGGACAGACGGACATGTCTAAATCGAATTTTTGATGCTGATCAAGAATATATATATATATATGTCTATATCTACGGAGCGTTATTCTGGCTGTTACAAGATACCGTAATATACGTTGCTTACGCTGGGTATAAAAACAAATAAGTACTTTGACTTACTTTCGCTACTTGAAGGTACTTATTACAAGTAAACGGACTCACAGGGTTGCATTTAAGTCACACATTTCCTATATTTCTGTCAACCTGTCATCGAAATTTCCACTCTGATTTCCTTTCTTCAAAGTAGTGAGTTCGTTACTTCCTTTCAATTTACTTTAACAGCGTTGAGCCCTCAAAGTGCTAAGTTAGATAAGCAGAATATACTGGAACTGAAAAAGCATACGTGTAAAGCATACGCGTAAATTTTCATACATAAAGATGTTTTAAAGTATCGATATTTTTCACACCGATATTACATCCGCAGCCGCCGGAGTACAGACGATGATTTTAAATATGTTTTAATTATGTACGAATTGACGTATGCTTTGATAGCGCAAAAAAATTATAAGCTACCTAAAATGCCCTTATATATTTGCAAAAACCTACTAATCGGAGTTATTCTGAAAACGTTCAGTCTGGCAGCACCACATATTGTTTTGTTTTGTTTGAATGCATTTATGCTTGTATGTGTCTGTATAGTTTCTGAATTTAATAATTAATTGTTTTTTCGGGATATCGTCGGAAACAAGTGTCGCCTAAAAAAGTATAATATCTCGGCCGCATCAGCAAGTCATTTTACGTAAATATATGTATATTTCTTTCTTTTTGCAAAGATTATTATACCCTTTCGACAATATCAGCGTTAATCTTAGAAATAGATATAAACATTAAACTTTCGATCATATCTCTTTACATTCCACCTAATCAAACTTTCACAGCCGACGATATCCGGCTAATCCTAAGGCAGAATACATCTGAACATTTTATCCTACTTGGTGACATTAATTCATGGTCAACCGTATGGGGATCTCCTGTCACAAATAAACGTGGTAAGATTTTTGAAGATGTTATCTCCGAATCTGATTTGGTTGTGCTTAATGATGGGTCACCCACCCATTTTTCAACACACCACTCCTTTACACATGTCGATCTTACTGCTTGCTCTTCTAACCTAGTCTCTCACTGTTCCTGGAACAAAGATGAATTCCTCCATGGCAGCGACCACTTCCCCATAAACATAAAATTAAATCTCCATCTCAACCGTAATATTTGCAAAGCAAAAACTAAATTTAAAACCAAAGCTGCTAACTGGCCTTCTTTTCAAAGCAAATGCGACGAACTTTGTGCACTATCTTCTCAATCTGATAACATAAACCAAGAATCAGCTAAGATCCATAAAATTATTCGTTCGGCTGCGCATTTTACGATTCCGCAATCCAATCCTGTTCTACCAAAATCAACAGTACCATGGTGGTCTCCAGACCTTCAGAAGTTAAGATCCAAAAAGCAAATAGATTGGCACAATTACAAGCGAAATAGAACCATAGAGACTCTCGTACGCTACAAAAAATCAAAAGCTGCTTTCCGCCTCCAAGCTAAACTAGCCAAAAGGAAAAGCTTTGGCGAGTTTACTAATAGCATTAACCCCAACACCTTCATCTCAACCGTCTACACTTCAATAAAAAAACTTTCAGGATCCTCGTCAATTAGCCCTCCAATATCCCTAAACTCGCCTCATGGTAAAACAGAGTCCACCGAAGACGTAGCAAATCTATTCGCTAATGAATGGTCTGAATATTCTTCTGACTCAAAGTTTTCCAAGGATTTTCTGTCACAAAAAGCTTTCTACCAACACCTCTCTTACTCCCCTCGCGTTAAACTATCTCCTACAGTCAATCACATTGAATCCCCAATACTTCACACAGAAATTAAGATCGCCTTACAGCACGCCTCGGGAAAAACACCAGGACTAGATAAGATTCCGTATCCTATACTCAAGAACCTTCCTCCCCTTACATTTTCCCGCCTTACCACCCTTTTTAACAAAATTTTTTCTCCTGGCGTCATCCCCCAGAGCTGGAAAACCGCAGAAATCATTCCAATCCCCAAACCAAAAAAGCCTCAAAACATAATTAGTAACTTCCGCCCCATTTCTCTCCTGCCTTGCATTGGAAAAACGCTTGAAAAAATAATTTCAAATAGGTTGATGTGGTTCACAAGAAAAAACAAACTAGTCAGTGCCTCTCAAATGGGCTTTAAAAAACATCACGGAACCATAGATGCTCTTCTACTACTAGACAGTCATATAACCCACGCGCTAGCCTCAAAAGGCCACGTCACGCTATTAAGTGTTGACTTCACCAAGGCGTTCGATCGCATTGGATCACACTTAGTGCTTCAACAGTTGATCGAATGGAACGTAGGCCCCAAAATATTCCATTTTGTAAAGAGCTTTCTCAACAATAGACAATTCAAAGTTAACATCGACAACTCACACTCTGCTATAAAACAGCTACAAAACGGAATCCCCCAGGGATCTCCTTTATCGGTTATCCTTTTCAATATCGCTTTTAACAAATTATCGGACATATTAGCCTCTCATAAGAAAATCAAACACTGTCTATATGCTGACGACGTGGTTATATTTTGTAAAATTTCTGACCTAAAAGATGTAAACGATACTCTTACCTATGTCCTCCATGATATAAACAACTGGTCCAAGGTCTCAGGTGCCATGATCTCTTTTGAAAAAACAAAAACTATTCATTTTTGCCGAAAACATAACTGTCCTAATCTACAGATATCGTTTGAAAACCACATGATCGAAAACGTCACACAACTCAAAATTCTTGGTATTATCTTCGACTCTAAATATAGGTTCAAACCGCACTGCTTATACATAAGAAGCAACTTATTAAAAAAACTCAATATTATTAAAATTCTAGCCTCCAAACACAGTTTAGTACACCCAAATTCTTTGTTATCGATTGTAAGAGCCCTATTAGTAACAAAAATAGATTATGGCCTTCCTGTCTACGGGGTGGCTTCACCCAACAACATTAATCTGATAAGTGCGCCCTACCATAGTGCTGTGCGTAGAAGCCTCAGAGCATTTCCTACCTCCCCTATTAAAAACATCTTAGCTGAGGCTGGCTTTCTGCCCATCCACCAACGAATAAAACTAACTACTTTACGTCTCATTCCCAAAATATACTTCAGTCACAATCCCGAATTATCAGCTGAAATGAAAAAAATAGCAAGGAGAAAACGAGCAACTAGAACGCCGTCCATCATTTCCAGATGCATCTCTTTCACTAGGCTTCACCTTCCGGACATTAAAGCTTTCAAATTCTCTCTATCCTCCATCCCCCCCTGGAAAATAAAAGATTCAACATTTATCTCTACTCTGACTAACAGCAACAAAACTACATCATCTTGCTCATATCGACAACAGTTTCTTGCTATCAGAAACAGTCCCTCTCTCCAAAATCGACAGTTCTTTTTTACGGATGGTTCCAAAAACAAACTATACACATCTTTCGCAGTCGTCAATAATGCAAACGAAATTATCGTAACCGGACTTCTTCCTCCTTACTCATCAATCTTCACAGCAGAAGCTACCGCAGTAATGGAAGCAATTAAGCATGCAACAAAAATCAAGACTGCCTCGGTGATATGCACAGACAGCAAATCCCTGTTTGACGCAGTATGTAACTGGTACATGACCGACGATCACCTAGTCACCTCAATAAGAGACTTAATATCAACGTACAGCTCAAAAATAAAACTGATGTGGGTACCTAGCCACGTAGGCATATCAGGCAACGAAGCAGCAGACCATGCAGCAAAAACAGCAAACACACATCCAACTTACAACTGGCCTAACACCAGCAAAAAAGACAACTTAAAGTACATCACCAAATCAATCTGGAAAGACCATAGGCTAGCCTGGGAATCCTACAAGCACCACTACAGCGTGATCAATCCAAATATGCTGCCTCAGACTTATCCATCCTCTATCAGCTTTAACCGTTTGCGTGCGTTCATACGACTTCGTATCGGCCACACCAAATTGACACATAACCATCTTCTCGACAAAAACTCATCACCAAACAGTTCTTTTTGCAACATCTCTCCAGCCTCAGTCACACACTTATTAAACAGCTGTTCCCACTTTAATACAGCTCGACGGTCCATATTTAACAATACACCTCCTACCGATTATCTGAAACAACCTTCTGTCAACAACATCAACATCATCTATAATTTTCTAACTAACTGCAACTTACTTAATTTCATTTAAATCAAAAATATTACATTGTAAAAATTTTCACCTCTAATTTGCATTTGTATAAACTCGCATTAATCTAAACCAGAGATGGGCACACCAACACCATTGCACTTATCGCACTTGCGTATGTCGTAGTAGCAACTCGACAAAAGCACTGAGAGAAAAGTTTGCGTAGGTACGATCGGCAAGCGATAACTAACAAAAGAAACCAAGTGGGAAATTTTTAGGTTTTAATTAAATTTTTTTTGCTTTTATCAGCAAATGCTAATTTGTTATATAATACACTTTAAAATTTTACAGCTAACAAAAGTTGCCTTTAGTAAAGTCAAGGATATCATTCAGAAGTATTTCTTCTTCACAGTTTGTAATCCGTATTAGATCTTGAAGGTGTCCGTCTGATAGTTTATTTCTGTATTTATTTTTAATGAAACGAAAGACGCCTTTTCTTTTTGTTCTGCTAAGGCTCGTTTTGAGGTTGACGAATCTTGTAATATGTGTTCATAAAAAGTTTATTTTATTGACGACAATACTTGCTTTCTATCGTCTCCCTCTATATCGCTATAAATTTTATGGCACGAAAAATAATGCCTTTTCACATAATATTCAGCGCATCGGTTTGCAATGTAATGGCAAATAAGACATTGAGCCTCACCGAAAGAATTTTCAATGAACAAAAATTCTTCTTCCCATTTCGCATGAAACATTTTTCTCGCTATGTATTCGCAACAACAATGCAGAACAAGTTCTCAGTACGACTGACAGCGAGCGACTGAGCGTTTTCATGATTCACGCACAAGTCGTGTGTAGCCGACTGCGCAGTTTGCAGCGCCCCGCGGGATAGCGCTCGCATACCGCTGATCTAAACCAAATTGTAATATTCAGCAGGCCGATAGCCTCGGAAGCTAGCGCCTCCTATTTTTTAAAGATTGCGTCTTAATTTATTAAGGCGCAATACACAAATAATAATAATAATATAATATTAGGTGTAGTAAAAAGAAATCCATTATTTTTCCAATAGATGGCGTTATTTATCTGCATCTCGCGTTGTATAAGTCCGATCGTGTTCCGCTATGGGGCATTAGAAAGATGACAGTTCCTACTAAAAAACGCTGTTTGACACTTTTTTGATTGATTGATTCAGTTTTGTTTGAGAGCTTGTCAAAGATGGACATCAGCAAAGAGAAAATTCGCTACATTTTACAGTTTTTCTTCGATAAGGGAGAAAACGCAAGCCAGGCGGCTGAAAATGTGAATAGCGTTTATGGACCTGATACTGTAACAGCCAATCATGCGCAATTTTGGTTTCGTCGATTCCGTTCCGGTAACTTCGATGTCAAGGATGCACCACGCACTGGAAGGCCAATTGTCGAAAATGTCGATACAATCATGGAAATTATCGAGTCCGACCGTCATGTTAGCACTGTTTCGATTGCAAAAGAGCTAAAGATTGCACAAAAAACCGTTTGGAACCATTTGAATAAGGCTGGATACACAAAGAAGCTCGATGTATGGGTGCCACACGAGTTAACGCAAAAAAACCTCATAGACCGAATTTCCATCTGCGAATCGCTGCTGAACCGCAACAAAATCGACCCATTTCTGAAGCGGTTGGTGACTGGTGATGAAAAGTGGGTCACTTACGACAACGTCAAGCGAAAACGGTCGTGGTCGAAACACGGTGAACCGGCGGAAACGGTGGCCAAGCCAGGATTGACGGCCAGGAAGGTTTTGCTGTGTGTTTGGTGGGATTGGCAGGGAATTATCTACTATGAGCTGCTCCCATACGGCAAAACTCTTAACTCGGAACTCTACTGTCAACAATTGGACCGTCTGAAGGAAGCAATCGCCCATAAGCGGCCAGCTTTGGCCAATAGGAGAGGAATTGTGTTCCATCAGGACAACGCCAGGCCACACACATCGATAGTGACTCGCCAGAAGCTCCGGGAGTTTGGTTGGGAGGTTCTTCTGCATCCACCTTATAGTCCGGACCTGGCACCAAGTGATTACCATCTGTTCCTGTCCATGGCGAACAATTTTGCTGGTGAAACATTCGCTTCAAGAGAGGCTTCTGAAATTCGACTGTCTCAATTTTTTGCTAATAGGAACGAGGGCTTCTATGAGAGAGGCATAATGAAATTACCTTTAAAATGGCAACAAGTTATCGAACAAAACAACGCATATTTGACCTAAATCGGGTCATTCTAACTATCTTAAATAAAGCCCTCAATTTAATGCAAAAATAATGGATTTCTTTTTACTACACCTAATATTATACCCTTTTTGCGAACTTCAATTTAGGTATCGCGGATTTTATAGCGGTTTTTCACTTTTTCTCGACTAGGTCCCCTGTCGCTATCGTTTCATAAAGAACTTCGTTCTAATAAAAAAATGTTGTTGTAATTTTTTTTTTTTTTTGTATTTTAAAAATGGCGTTGAAGTGGACCCTCTTTGAAAAAGTACCTCCGTGGTGTGAAAGATTTTGGCAGTTTTGGTAATCGAAAAAAAAAATAAAATATCTCATTAATCAGAATGAATGCGGCTATGGCAGGAACTAGAATTAAAAAAAATTTATATTTATAGGAATCTGTTGATTCGCTATCGACGAAAAAGAGAAGTTAAGATCATCATAAACTTTCACAGTTAAATTGCAAAAACAACTTCTCGGGCATGTTACGGAAATCAATATCGTCAAAAACTGACGATTTACGATATTTTATGTGCCCCAAAATTCGTTACAACAAATCCTGTGTTTCATTATAATAGATCAAAGCGATACATATATTATTCTCTCCGAATTTAAAGTTGAAAGCCCGGTCAAAACTTACTCAGCGTGATTTTAGAAGCATTTAAAGTTTTTGACGATTTTAATAGTCATTTCAGTAACATGCCCGTATATATTACAAATATTTTTGTAAATAAAACAAACAAGAAAAATAATTCGGTGTCTTTTAAATATTGCGTATTGGAGGCTAAAAAATTTTAGAACAAAAATAACCAAAAAACCACAAAATATGGTCAATAATCTTTCAAAGGAACTAGTGTTTTACTATACCCAATTTACCCAATTGGTTCCCAAATCACTAAAAAAGCGTTAGTTCAAGTGTACAATTAGCAGAGCTGTAAAAAATTTAAATCATTTCGGATTTAAATCATTTTGATTTATTTATCTTTTGATTGCAATCATTTTAATCGAAAATCATGAAGATTTAAATCTGATTTAATTCTTTGATGATTGCCTTAAGATGATTTATAAATCACTTTTCTGCAATCAATTGATTTATATTTTGAATTGTCAATCATTTGATTTAAATCAAAAAGGATTTAAATCATTTGATTTAATTCAAAATGATTTCAATCATGTGATTTAAATCCAAAAAGATTTAAATCATTTGATTTAAATCAGAAAGATTTCAATAATTTGATTTAAATCCAAATAAATTTAAATCATTTTTGAATGAAATCAGAAAGATTTCAATCATTTGATTTAAATACAAAAAAATTTAAATCAGTGTTGATTTAATTCAAAAATGATTTAAATCACTCTATGTAAATCAAACAAGTGAGACTGATGTGATAGTAGATATAAAAAGTGCATAACCACTAAACAGATAGTTTTAGTGAAATATGAAGTGCACTAATTCGGGTTTGTAGTGTCGGGCTTACCTGACCACATCAGTCTCACTTGTTTGATTTACATAGAGTGATTTAAATCATTTTTGAATTAAATCAACACTGATTTAAATTTTTTTGTATTTAAATCCTTTTTGATTTAAATCAAATGATTGACAATTCAAAATATAAATCAATTGATTGCAGCAAAGTGATTTATAAATCAACTTGAGGCAATCATCAAAGAATTAAATCAGATTTAAATCTTCATGATTTTCAAGTAAAATGAATTAAATCGTTTTTTTCTAATCAGGCTGTGATTGATTCTTGAATCAATCTTGAAATGATTGATTCATTTACAGCTCTGACAATTAGTGATTTTTAGCCCACACGCAATGTTAATTTTGTACAGAGTAATACATAACCAGGGGTATAAAGAAGAACCAGTGCTGGTGGAATTAGAACTAGTAAAACGCTAGAGCTTAACTACTCATACTTCCTGCAGGGCTGTTGAACTGTTCACCACAGCAGTCGTTGACAAAACTCTATCTTTTTCAGTCGCACTACAAGCAAATTCAAAAAATTTTGAGAGTGTCGCTTGTAGTATTGTATGCGTCAAACCATATATAATATCGATAGCTTCGGATAGAAAGGGCGTAACTCATTTTTTTTTAAAAACGAGATTTTTGCATTTTCTGATGGTCGACTCTCAAATACACCCCCTCCAAAAAAATTGACGACCTTTGAATGAAAATACCGAAGTTATAGTTACTTTTAAAAAAGCCCTAACTCATAGCGAACGTTCCTTTCTTAAGTCTTTGCATGTCTCTCTTGGTCTGAATGCATGCAAAGACTCAAGACACGAACGTGAAAACAGTGAATAATGCGTTTCAAAAAATATTTGTTTTGAATTAATTTTATCAATAGAAACCACTAACCGATATTATTGGTTATAGTATAGTGCTGGATCGCATCTTATAATTTTATTTATATTTTAAAATTTGCGTACAAAGACCTAACTCACGTGTTTTGAACGAAAATTGATATAATATCAAAAAGCCCTAACTCAGAAAACTGCTCGAAACACAGAAAAAATAAAAATTCAAGCCTAAAACAAATTTCGTGCGTAGTATTTAATTGAATTTGCGTTTAAACTTTTTTTAAATATCTAACCTTTGCGATTTTATGAAGTTTTTTCCTTCTCCTGTAAAGTAGCAAAATAATGAGTTACGCCCTTTCTATCCGAAGCTATCGATATAATATATGCGTCAAACTGAGGCAAAAGCGTAAGCAATACATGTGAGTGGCTGTCGCAAAAAAAAGTTTAAATGCCTTATTAGAGCAAAAATAAGTAATAAATTCCTTAACAAGGATAATTTAAGGAAAAATAACTATAAAGAAAGAGCTGAAAGTCATTTTTACCTATTAGGTAAGGAAATGAAAAAAATTCGACTTTGTGGCCCGATCTTGCGTTCCGCCATGTCTTTCGAATGGCTGATTGAGAATTCTTCTTCTGCATCTGTTTTTTCTATACGAAAAATTATTTTTTTTTTAAGAAAAATGTATTTAATTCACATCAATGAGATGGCCACTGAAAAATGAAGGAGTACAAGGAACACTTTCACCATGAACCCAAGCTCGCATATACATTAAGGTTTTATGAATCGCAAAATATTTTTAGTCAAGTCCATATTTAATTTATTATTCATTTCATAAGACATACTTGATAGAAAATTTTTCGTTCATTGTTGTATTGAAGTAACCCGTATGAATGTGTAAGATCTAATCTATTTATATATCTCTCTCCCTTTTTGTCGTTTCGTTTTGGGTTCGTTTTCGTTTCGTTCTTTTCATTTCATTTTTTGCCCAATTTAGGTTAAAATTTGGTAATTTCGACTTCTTTTCGACCTATTTTTGGTCGAAATGCCTTTTCAATACCCTAACTTTAAATAGGAAATGCCCTATTATTACCGCCAGACGACTTCCATTCTATTCCCCACTTACGTCGAATGGAAGTCGTACGGACGTAATTATGTCCCATTTAGGGCAGGGCAATGAAATATTCTGCCCTAAAATAGGTAAGAAAATATCAACTTTGGAACTATTTTACTAGTTGGGTATAGCGTCCGACTTCAATGCGGTGGTTGAGCCGTCCACAGTCTTAGTGCGGGAAAGGGACATGAGATCAGTAGAAAGCAGTTCGTTGTTAGCATCCTGGCAAAATAGCTGGAACATCTCTGAAAAAGGACGCTTCTATTTCCCAATTTGCCAAAAAAAACTAATATTCCGCCTTGGTTTAAAAACACCTCTCTCCCTAGACAGGCTATTATTACTATAAATAGACTTATGTGCAACCATACTAGATGCAACGACCATATGCACAGGCTGAATCTGGCCCCATCCCATCTATGTTCCTGCAGCGAGCCGCAATCTACAGATCACACAAGTTTCTTTTGCAGGGATGTTAATGACGACCACCGTAGAAGGCTTTTCGCTGCTCTCAGATCCGCAGGCCACACCACTTTCGACATCGTGAGTATTCTTAAGTCGAACAATTTAACTTTGTTTCTCGCGGTGTATATCTTCGCTTTCGCTTAATATACAATGTTATACTTATAATCTATTTTACCCGCCTAAACTTTTTTTACAATTTAAAAAAAAAAAAAAAGCATTGAAAACGAAAAAGAAAAAATATTTAAAAATTAAAAGAAGAAAAATAAAAAAAAGAAGAAATATAAAGAAGGAAAAATAAAGAAGGAAAAATAAAGAAGGAAAAACCAAAAAGAGAAAAAAAAATCAACATAAGTTCATACATACAAATATTTAGCTTCAAGATTTAAAAAACAAAAAATTATTAAAGAAAAAAGTAAAAAAAATATTTTAAAAGATTGACCATTTTGTGATATTTCTTTTGTATAAAATCATGTGTCTGTTTAAATGTATATAAATTCATTTAAAATCTTACTCAATTAGATGTTTTCTGAGGTAGTGCACCAGCTACCGGTCGCAAGATTGCCGCATAAACTTCGAGTTTCTGGCAACCTTTCCCAAACAAAACTGTCACTTTATACAAGTGACAGCACGAAAAAAAAGAAGAAGAAGAACTGACATTTATTTCGTTCGAAATTTGTTGAGCGCATCGAAAGCATTTCGGTCATGTAGGACGGTCCATGTAGGACTGTAGGTCTAACTGTCGACGTCGAAAAGCCTCTGCCGCGATGGGGATATACACCATTAGGCAGGCATAGGAAATTCAACAAATTGGGGATATTCACCAAAAAGCTACCAACAAAAACCTTAAAGCTAGTACACAAAGGCAGCGGAATTCATTGGCGGAATTGAGGCTGAATAAATTTTATTTCCGCGAAGGAATGTCAGATTGACAGATACCATAGGGCGGTAAATTTGAATACAAATACATGAGCTGTTTGAAGCGTAATAATTTTAATATTCGAAGTCAGTATAACCGTTCACCATAATTTTCCGATGGATTCAGCTGCTAATGTCAAAATTCCTTCGCAATTAATTCAACTTGGCCAATAAATGGCGAAGAAATTCGCTTCAGCGCCATCTGTTGACAATTAAAACAAAAACAAACGCTATGTCAAATTCCTCCGCTCTTTTTTCACTCTTGTGTACTAGCCGAAGGAATTAATTGGAGTTCCAATTTCTTTGAATTCCGCGACGGAATTGTCCCATACATTTTTATATGGAATGTCAAATTCCGCTGCCTTTGTGTACTAGCTTTTAGGCAGGAATAGGAAATTCAACAAATTCGAGAAATTCACCAGAAAGCTACCAACAACAATACGGGTAGACGCAAAGTGGCACTATGATGCCACTTGCAAGAATATTATCAAAGAAACACGGCGTCAGCTCGGTTTTTTATATAGCTTTAAAAGTTATAATTGAAGCTTTAATAAATATCTTACGATATACTTTTGCTTAATGTGCACGAATGTTTTCATTTTGTAATAAATTGACACACATTTTTGACTACTGCTACGAATTTGATTGTATATAGAATTTAGTATTTTTGCTGAAAAAGTGTGATCAAAAAGTTATGTGGACGGGGTAGGACAAAAAAAACCATTTCTATTTCTCCTTAATATTGAGTTTCCTTGATTATTTTTATGTTTTCCAAGCTTTTCATGGCATTTTATGAGTTTGGTAGATATTTCATATGAAATGTACTCGAAAATCGCCCAAAATTAAAAATAAAAGTGGCAATGCATTTCACCACAGCAGAGCTAAAGATTTCGCTGCCATAGCATGCTTTTCTTTTCCTCATGCTATATGCATATGTTGAAGCAGCGTAGCTCTAACACATTGCAGGGATTAGGAAGAAGAAGAGTTAGACCTACAGTCCTACATGGGACGGTCCTACATGATTTCGGTAGGTTGAATGTTTTTATAATTTTTGCACTGAAACTCAATGGAATCAATGAAAATCGACTGGAAATCTTTTTTCCAGAAGAAATGACTGACGCATGAATCGATTTTCAAAAATTTTGTTTGTTATTTATTGTTGCTGAAAAACTATCGATGGTACGACCGATATAATCAACACTTTTTATTTTTCTTAGCCATCGATGGTTCTAAGTCCCCATGGGTGAGAGTCAGCATCAGTAAGTCAACTCATCTCTAATTAAAACAATCGCGAATACTTGGTGATATGAAATATTTTCCATTTATACATATAAGAGGGAAAAAGTTTTTCAGAGCGTTTCAAAAACCATCGAAACTATCGCAGCTCACAGTATCGATAGTCTTGCATCTCTAATTTTTTTCGGTTCTACACTACGTGACGTCAAAACGAAATAAAGGTACAAGTCTCCAAAAAAAATTTTGATTGAAGTGGACACCGACCTTATAGTGAGAACCATATAGAACTATAGCTGCAACTTCGGCCAAAAGCTATTACGTGGTACACCACCCTTACTATTACGTGGTTCACCACAACACTCGGCTTATGGCGTGGTTCACCACAGTTGAACTTTTCACCAAATCATGCCATAACGCGCCAAAATTTGGCCGAAGTTTCAGCTATAGTTTCTATATGGTGAGAACCATATATAACTATATATCTCACTCAGGAGCCGTTTCCATTTTGGCTCTTTTCACCACGGTCTTGGGTACCCACCATGGTCTTGGGTACCCACCAAAATGGGCATTTTTCACATAGGTACTCACCAAAAGTATTTCTCTCTTCAGGCCTGTATCGAGCAGACATGAACTGTCTAACTCCATATAAAAAAAGTGAGCTAAAAGCCCGATAAATGGATTTCCGCTCACATTTAACAAACCCATATCCAGCACGAGTGAAATCAGTGTTGTGAAAATTACTTCAGGGTTGCAATTTTTCGCACTTTTGGAGAAAAGTGGAGACTAGTTTAGCTAGTGAAATAAAGTGTTTAAAATTTATTCCACCGCGAAAAGGCTGAATCAGTTGCACGAATCGCCCAAAAAATTAAAATGCTGAAAGCTGAAGCATGGATGGCGGCGGAGACCATTTTTTGAAGCTGGACCATCGGTATCAAAAAGACTGAGAACTACTTTCAATTACGAGCAAAAACAACTGCTCTGTAATAGCACTGACAGACATAGGTATTTTACACCATGATGGTGATAGACTTTTTATAGACTTCACACTACATTGAAAGGGAGGATTTATTGTGGACTTCGTAGATTGATATGGCAACGCCGCACCAAATTAAACGAAATATCGACTATTTTATCGGAAACCAGATGTTTAAATTTCTAGTTTCAAGTAATTTATGCGAAATGCATGAAATTAATTCCATCGTATGGATTTATATAACAAACAAACGATATTTTCATGGATTCTTTTGAGATAAAATCGAGGCTTAATGCTACCAAAATGTTTTTATTGTTTTTGTTGTTGTTTTAATTTTAAAATATCAGCTGTTTTAAAGAAGTCCACAATAGAAATCCACAATCAATTATAGTGTGTCACCCCAACATAGACATTTTTCATTGTAGTGTGAAGTCTATAGACTTTACACCATATGTCTGTCAATGCTATAATAAAGATAAAGAATTCCCTTGCATATGGGATATAACTTTCGGATCGCACAGCAACAACATGGAAGTATCTGCAGCTTGGCGCGAGATCGCCGAGTGCTTGGGAATATCAGGTAAGAATTAATCAGCATCAATGTTCGTAAAACATTGCCATTATTTTCCAAAGAGAAAGCAACATAACCTAAACATAACATACCACATGTGTGGCTCTGGTTTCCGAGCTTATGCGAATTATTTCACTTAACTTTTAAATCCAAGAAATTATTCGCTTTCATTGACAATGACAGCTCACATGTAAACAAAACTCAGCTGACTTTAGCGCGTGAAATATATGGCCAACTCTACAAAGATAAATTAGTATCTGCTCGATACCGGCCTTTACTCTTTTTTTGCCTGTCGAGTAACATCTCTTTCTAACTGGCGCGAAACGTCCCGCGCAATATCTCTGAGAGTGACATATATTGTTATATATGGTGAGAACATAGCATAAGCAACAGAAGAAAAATAAACACCAGATAGGGGTTTTCGTTTTGTACGAAAAAATTTACACTTTTTCGCTTTTTCAATCTTTTCACTTTTAATGGAATGCCCTAGTTGTTGTAGTGTAGTGAATGACGAATGCGAATAACAAAGCTTTTGTAGGCTTGCCAGAGAGTTAATTTCCACCGCATTTTGACAAAATGCTGAAATATGCGGCATAAATTCACATGAAATTGTTATTGTATTCTGAAACCCATTTTTCAGCATTTTGAAAAGATGCGAACCAAATCCGATTATTTTCGATTACTTATCGAAATTTTTATTACTTGAATTTTATATAAGTTGAGCCGTGATATTTAAGAGCGTGGCAAATAGAATACTTAAAAATGTTGTTTCACATTATCCGTTGAGATTCAAACGTGTCCTCTTCTTCCTCCATCAAATCCATCTGCATTCTATGCTCATATTGCATAAAAATCTTGCTTCTTTTACATATTCAATTTTTTTTCTAGACACAAGTCAGCTGATTTTCAAAATGCTCAATGCCAAAGCATAGTGGAAACGGGAGTTGCATTTTGGAAATGCAAATGCTATATGCTGCTTTAGTGGAAACAGCACATTTCGATGATGAAACAATTTTTCGAAGGGAAGAGACGCAGGGGGAAGAGAGAAAAACGCTCCCATACCACATCCCCGCGCGTCCCTAGCCAAAAAAAAATGTGTTTCATTCGGGCATGTGACAGAAATCGAAATTAAATTAATTAATTAATTAAATTTTCATACAAATGTAAGCGAAATCGAACGTTTTCTGTCGTTTTCGATTTCTGTCACATGCCCGATTATCGAAATGTCTTAAGCTTGAGGTACAATAGGTGCGACAGAACGACACGACGATGCGCTTTGTCGTCGTAATCTGTCAAATGTAAAATCAATACACGCAAACCTATGGAACAATGTACAATGCTCTCGGATGCGACAGCACGATGCGACAAATATTCGAAAAATTGAATTTTTGTCGCTCCGACACGATTTGACATTCTGAAAGCAGGGATGGTTGCGTTGAAAACAGGGCTGGTATCTGAAACATCTGTTTTGAAAGGTAAATGGAAGTTGTGAAATGAATAAGCTCAGCGAGGAAAATATTCAAATATTAATAGATTTGGTGCGCGAAAAGCAAATGTTTTATGACAAGGGCCATCCGCACTATAAAAAAAAAGCGATTGGAAAGACCAAGTGTGGCAAGAAATAGCAAGAAAACTACATTCAAATAGTCATTGTCAAACTGCTGAACATTCATACGAGTGGCCTTACAAAACATTTCAGGATCGTCTTTTTTCATTCCAATAAATGTTGTAGCGTAAGACCCCAATGGGTCCCGACATTCGAACATTGGTCAAACCCACCACTTTCGCGTGCGCTTTTTTGCCTCAATGTATTTTCGATGGCCCAAAAATGCTGCCGTTGCATTCAACAAAATTCGGTGCGAGCTTAATGCTCTCATTTTCCTACTTTTTTTTTAATCGCAAGGTTTAAAATGTTATTGTCAATTTTTTTTGTCGTTTGTGAGTAACATATGATTGCAAACGGTAAGATTTCCCCTGCTATTGTACATTGGCTTACAACACGACAAATCGGATGCGACAAATCGTTTTGTCGTGTCGTTCTGTCGCACCTATTGTACCTCAAGCATTAACGTGTAAAAATTAAGAAAAAAAAAATTTTTTTTTTAACTTTTAATTTATTTATTGTATCACTCATTTTACATGAGTCTATCAATAAGAAGGAAAATCTTAAATCTAGTTTGGAATTAATTACATGACATGTAGCATTATTATAATTAATACGCATATAAATGTAATTAATATTTGCATGAGAGCCTCAGATAAGGAAACCTGGGCGTAAAACGGCCAATTCACTGTCAAATCCCTGAACAAACGCTTCAAATTTGCAAGTGAAAACTAAAGTCTATGTGCACACGGACTCTACCTTTCACCGACACATGTGACTAATTCGATCAAAGATCCGACCGTGAAATGGCCTGTTGAGTCTGAATAGACTTGGAGATTTTACGTATTATTTTACCGGAAAAGTGCAAAGAAGCACAAACGTAGTTAGGAATCGCGTTCGTGCAGTGGAATGCACTATGTTTAAGTTAATAGTTTTCTAAGGATCGGATTGGACAGTCGGTCGGTTCTTTCTTTTTAATCGCGAAAGTGAGGATGTAGTTGCGAGTTCTCTGGCGAGGAGATTTACATGATATTGCAATTTTTGGCAATATTTTTGCTTGATCTTCATAAATTCTGATTTAACCGTCTCTACCTTTAGATCTCTATGGATGTGTTCATTTTTAATGAACCATGGAGCTCCTGTAATAGATCTCAGGATTTTGGACTGAGCTCTTTGCAGAATATCTATATTTGAAGCACTTGCGTTTCCGTAGAGCTGTAACTTGATTGTGCAACAGGATTTTATAATCAAGTTTTAGGGGGGAACGACTATTCATTAGCCAGTGCAAGCTAATTGCTTTAAGTTTCATCTGAGTCCGCTTCGCTTCGATATGCTTGCGCCAGGTCAGCCATCTATCTAAATGAACTCCGAGGTATGTTATTTCTTCAACTTGAGGGATTCGAATGTTATTTAGGAATGCGTCAGGAGAGACGCCTCTATTAAGTGTGAATATAATGTGACGAGATTTTTGTTCGTTAACTTTAATACGACAATGGGATAACCCGTTTTGTATATTATTTAAATGCGCTTGGAGCTGGTTGGTTGCCACCACCAGGTTTTTGTGTCTACTTAGAAATGCCGTGTCATCAGCAAACGTCGATGTGAAAATTTGACCACTAATAGGAATGTCAGCTGTAAATAAAAGGTATAAAAAAGGACCGGCAACGCTCCCTTGAGGAACTCCGGCATTAATTACAAAGTCTTTTGTTATAAATGAATTTTGTTTTACTTGGAATTTTCATTACTCAGATAAGAATTTAAGACTGCATGAACATTTTTAGGGAGTAATTGCCTGATTTTAAATTTCAGCCCATCATGCCAAACTTTGTCGAATGCTTGTTGAATATCTAAAAATACCGCAGAGCAGTATTCTTTTTTTTCATATGCGATTCTTATTTCGTTTGTAATTCGATTAACTTGCTCGATTGTACCGTGTTTTTCCCTAAATCCAAACTTATGAAACCCAGTACTGTGGAAAATGACCATACTTTATTATTGCATTAAAAAGGTTTGTTATAAACACCACTGCAATAAGAGGTAAGTTTTTTAACATTTTCGGAGTAATCAAATCATACCCTGGAGCTTTTTTGCAGACTAATTTATTCTTGATGACGTCAATGATTTGACTGGGAGTTATTTCGTAGTGCAATTGTTGAGTGTTTTCAGAACTTTGTGTAACAGGGTGATAAAAACTACCTGGATTTGGTTGAAATACCTTACTAAGGTGCAAAGCAAACACGTTAGCCTTCTCTTCGTCGTTACGCGCCCACCCACCGTTAGGAACTCTAATAGGGAATTCACTTTCGACAGGAGTCTTCACCCCACGTATTGATTGCCATAAGGATTTTTGATTTTTGCCTTTCGGAGTAAGGTTTTGCACAAATTTATGAGCTGTGAGAAGTTGGCCCAAAAATTTTTTTAAATCGCTTCAAAAAAATTGAGGTGAATGACCATTTTTTGACCACTTTTGACCACCCCTTAACTTTTTTTGACCACCCCCCCAAAGGGTGAAAAAAAATTTTGAACTTTTTCGGGCCAACTTCACGCAGCCCAAAAAAAATTTTTTTTTTAAATTTAAATAGCTTTTCAAAAAGCCCTTTTCTTGGGCTCCAATGACCACCCCTTAACTTTTTTTGACCACCCCTAGAAATCGAGATTTTTTAGTTTTCCCCCAAATCACTCGTTGAAGTAAGCAGAAACTTTCACCATCTCTATAGTACCCTATACAAAGTTTTTTTTTATTTGAAATAGGTTTTCAGAATGACCATTTCATGGCCTCCAATGGTCATCCCGTAACTTTTTTTGACCACCCCCAGAAATCCAGATTTTTCAATTTGCACTCAAAATATTGACGAAAGTTTCTGCTTACTTCAACGAGTGATTTGGGGGAAAACTAAAAATCTCGATTTCTAGGGGTGGTCAAAAAAAGTTAAGGGGTGGTCATTGGAGCCCAAGAAAAGGGCTTTTTGAAAAGCTATTTAAAATAAAAAATAAAAATTTTTTGGGCTGCGTGAAGTTGGCCCGAAAAAGTTCAAAAATTTTTTTCACCCTTTGGGGGGGTGGTCAAAAGTGGTCAAAAAATGGTCATTCACCTCAATTTTTTTGAAGCGATTTAAAAATTTTTTTGGGCCAACTTCTCACAGCTAAATTTATGTTGTTCAAATCGTTTCTCCCTCGAAAGGGCTGCTTTGAGCTTATTTTCCGCTTCTTTCAATCTATATTTAGGTGCTGGTGATCGGGTTTGTTGCCATTCCCTCCTGCACCTTCTTTTACAGGCCACCAGTTTTACGATTTCAGCATTAGTAAAGGACACCTTTTCCGTTTTAATGTACTTAGGCGTAGAGTTCTCTGCTGCTGAAGTCAACATAGAAGTAAGAACTGTCACGGCGTCATCAATATGCTCTTTACTTTCGATTTTGTAATTGGTGTGTATATGTGAGCTTATATACTTTTTGTATTTAAGCCAATTGGTATTGAAATTTGTTAATCTGTGGGGAATATCAACTTGTTTTGGTTTTTCGTTCAATAGGAATAACACTGGAGAATGATCTGAAGACAGATCAATCGTTGTATATGTTGATATGGATTCTCTTTTAATCCCTTTTATAATTCCAAAATCTATAAGATCTGGTAATTTATTTGGGTCCGCTGGCCAATAAGTAGGTTTCCTAGGAGAAACAAAGTCGAGATTGTTATTTTTATTCATAATTGCCCTATATAGTTGAGCACCTTTAGGATTACAAAGACGGGAACCCCAGAGGGTGTGCTTTGCATTATAATCTCCAGCTACGATGAATTTATCACCGAGGGTTTTGAAGAAATCTATATACATTTTTTCTGAAATAGTGTGACGCGGTGGGCAGTATACCGCGAGACTGACATGCTTTTGCTATTAGCCCAAATACTTATTGTTGTTGCTTGTATAAAAGTAGTTGCATACGATTCCATTAGGAAGTGCCTAATTCTCTTACGGATAAAAATGCCTGTACCACCGTGTGCTTTACCATCCGGATGATTGGTTTTGTAAAATATATATCCAGGAATTGCGAAGAAGCATTTATTAGTTAAGTGAGTTTCTGAGAGAAGCAATACATCAACGGATTCACGAATTAAAAAATTTTGGATTTCTAGCTTATGCCGGCTTAAGCCGTTTGAATTCCATGCGTCGGTCCATTATTATGGGTACCTCTAGTACTAGAATGTGTCACAAAAATCCCAAAACAGCCCCCAAAATCGGACTTTTTCGAAATATTTCAATGGAATATAGAATTTGAGCGTATATTTAAGACTGCGCTTAGAAATCAAAAAAATTTGAAAAGTGGGCGTTGCAAAGGGGCGGTTTTCATAAAGAAATTGCACAATAGTCGGTAAATGGGGCCCCTTGTGGCTTTTAAAATCTCTAGAATATTCTTTCTCAATGGTTGTTTTTTGAGCGTGTTTTGAAAATTATTTAACATGTGTTTCTGTGTCGGGTATTTTATTGTCAGGCTCGTCTGACTATAACACCCTTACTTGTTTTTATATGGAGTTTTTCATTCCTAGCCGAACTGAGGCTAACTTTAACATAAAAAGCCTTCTCTGACGATTCATAAATCCGGCATGAAACGTACATAGCCCGACCATCAAAAGTGGCTGAGATAAACGCTGGGATCTTCTTGTTTTTTTTTTCGATTTTATTTTAATTTCTTTTTTTTTTTGGTAATTAAGAAACTGTAATTTCAATAAACTTAAACATTTCATCGATCTTCGCCTCCAATTGATGTTCAAAGTTTTTGTTGTTGTTGTTGTTCAATGTTTTTGTTGTTTTTGTTCTTGTTGTTGTTGTTGTTGTTACTGTTGTTTGCGGTTTGAAAAAAGTTATTCTCGCACATTTGAGTGTGAAATTTTGTTGTTGCTGTTGTTTTAGCGTCTTTTTTGATGTTAATCCTTTACATATACAATATTCTTGCAATTTCTTCAGTTTTATTATCGTATTTCTTGAATACATATATATATTCACGATATCATGTTGTATGTTTTCTCATTGCTGGACAATAATTTTTTTTACTCAAATATTCAATAAAAAAATGTTTTTGCGACATCATATGAAAGAAGTTGTAGTTTTGGTTGTTGTTGTTTTGTTGTAATTTTTCAATTTTTTTTCATTTATTTATTTATATAATTTCTGTTAGTTTTTGTTCCTTTTTTGTTATCAAATTTTATAGGTTAATTAATAATAATAAGCATCATTTTGATTACTTGTTCGTTTACAGAAAGAAATACATACAAAGAAAAACTAAAATTTAGAGGAATAACGATTTAAATTTTGTCGCGATTCAGCTGCGCTCGAGACATCGATTCAGCGTTTTCTATTCATGCAAAAATGAATTTTGTATCCTTTTTCAGTTATTCATCATATTATTATTAATATGATTTCTTTTAAAAAAATACACATATCTTTCAAGGTATTCGTTAATTTAATGTGGGAAGCAGCTTGCGTAATTTTTTTTTCTTTTTATGAATTATTAATGGATTTTAAGAGAGGACGATAAATGGACTATGACTGGCTTTTTTCTTTAGTAAAGTATTTGATTATGAGTGCGAGTATGTGTAGCATTTGCTTTCTGGGGTTAATAAAAAACCTTGCCAGTTTTCTTTTCTACTTTTTCCATTTGAAAGATTACCAACTGAAGTATAGATGCAATAAAATGTTACATCTCTTGAGGAGTCAATTGATTTTTTTTTTTTTGGATTTACGAATACAAAAGAAAAAGTGATAGGAAATTGCAAATCTAAGTTTATCTATTCAGAAGAAAATTCAAGGAATAAGTATATGAATGTACATACATATTTATATTTGAAGTCGAGAAAAAAAACTCCATTTTGGCAAACATTAAATTTTAAGTTCAGAATGTGATCAATGGCGGTTTTATCTGCCAGCACGGAATTGAAAAAAAAAAAATTGAAAAAGGTAAAGAAAATGATTGCATGTCTCAAGAGGCCCGTAACGACATTTATATGTACATATTTATGTATGAATACATGAAAATTCGGGCCTTCGTGCATTATTTTTAGTTCAAAGGAATGAATGAATGAATGAAGCTTCAAGAAATTTCTAGTTCCTCTTCTTATCGTAATGCGGACCGGACATGCACATCTTGAGAAAATTTATTAGGTATATCCACCACTGCCACACACCGTGCACAGTATGCACAGATATAAGACGCATGCTGGCAAATGACCACACTATTTGCGATTGCTTTTGAACAAATGTTATTCAAATGCAATCGCATCAATCAGCGAATATTCTGAATGAATTTTCTCCAGCTGAAAAAGTAAAAAGTATTCTAAGCGCCAATAAAAGAAAGAAAGTTCTGAGCTTTGCTTAAACATTTTCCAAGTTCATACTCTCTTTTTATTCTCTAACCAGTATGCTTAGAATTTTATTTGTTAATTTGCAGGGAAAAATTCCACGTCAATATTTTGAATCGGGGCTGAATAACGTTCTTTCTTTTTGCGCGAAGGAAATCTGAATTTGACAATAATTCACTTTCAAAATCCCCCTTATTTTTCTTTTTTGTCCTAATCATTAAGCAATAAAATTTGTTCTTATACATGAACACGTGTACGAATGTATGTTTCCAACGACACATTTAGATAAATGTTTTTAAATATAGTTTTACATATATAAATATGTATATATATATATCTATATACACGCACACCAAACAATAATTAACCTACACATACACGTTTACGTTAACGTTTCCATATAAGTAATCGCTGAATTTATAATTTTTCGGGTTTTTTTTTTATGTTTTTAAACTTTTATACTTTATAGGCTTTAAATTTTTTAAATCTCATACATTAAGTACACCGAAAAGGTAAAAATTTTTATGTAGTTTTATTCACACACACATACAGAAAACGAATACGGTACGCATGTATAACGTACGCAATTATACTCATATTTTTTTGTTTTTGCTTTTCTTTTCATTAAAATATATAAGAGATTTTATGTTTTCATATAATTAAAAAACATTTAGATACTTTTTTGTATTCATGTGTGTTATGCGTGTCTTGGTAAGAAAATACATCATATGCTTAAATTTAAACGTCAAATTTTTGATTGTGCATTACAAAGATTTTATATATTTTAACATATTATTGCATTTTGTGAAGACGAAACGGTAGTGACGAATAAAAGTTAATTCTTTCTGCTTTTATTTGATTTATTAAGAAATAAAAATTAAAATAAAAAACAACAAAAACAAAGCAAAAAATAAAAATAACGAGTAAATAATAAAAATTATTTTAAAAAATTATTTCAATAACAGATAATTATAATAAAAAAAAATAACTCCAATAAATTACCAATTAATAATTTATAAAAAAAATCAATTCAAAGTAATTACAGTGTATTTTCTCTTAAGCGGACACCTTCAGAACTGAAAAATATGTCCGCTTAAGAGGAAAATATTTGAGAAACAAGAACACTATAGCTTTTCCAAAATGTGTCCGTTAAGAGAAGTGTCCGTGAGCAGAGAGTTCATTGTATAGTAAAGATTATATATAATAAAAATAACTATACTTAATACAAAATAGTAATATTAAAGTTATACAACCCGATTCTGAATATTCCCGGGGGACGAATTCCCGCGGAATTTACTTTTCTCGAGAGTATTCTACTTCTTCCTAAAATTTTTGAGGGAAGAAATTTGATGGGGAATGGTTATTTGACACAAACCCATAAAATTCTTTATCCTATCTATTTAAGAAAGAGAAAATTTTAGTCTCGAGAAAAGTAAATTCCCAGGAAATGTTCCCCGGGAATATTTAATGTAACAAAATATGCAGGCATGCTCTAGAAATCGAATCCCCATAAAAAAATTCGAAATATGTAGATAAAACTTCTATTGAAATAACATTGATTTCGAACTTTTTTATTCGGATTCTATTTCTAGAGCATGCCTGAAAATTTAATCTTATTCATAGAAATCTAAAATGATTTATAAAAAGCAATTTTAATTTCATAATTTTTACATAAAGTACGTAAAAAAGTTAAAAACTTTTATTTGCTATAATACATAAATAATAACAAAAATAAAATTACGAAAAAAACATGTTATAAAAAATAACAAAATTAGCAAAAAATTAATTTTTAAAAAATTAAGAAAAATTAAAAATCATAAATTAGGTCGCAATAGAATTTAAAGTATTTTCTTTAAGTTTTTGGAAGCAATAACAACAATATGGCTAATAATCTTTTTAAAGCCTATATTGAAATTTTTATCAATAAAATTTAGAAAAATTTTTTCTTTAATTTGGTCTTTTATTTTTCTTCCGTTTCAGCTAAACGCACAACTTGCAAAAAAAAATGTATCGATCTTCCTACAAAAATACATCCGATTCATACGAATACATTTAGATAAAAGCTAGTTTGTCTCTTCAGTTTAAAACATATCTGTATTCCCAATTGTGTGAAGCATTTATATTAAAAAAAAAAAAAAAACTTAACACTTCAAAAAATTTACTTCATAACAGAATATATTCTTTAAATAAAACCAAAAAAATCAATTCCTAGAGCTCCATGCAGAGAAAATTCTGCATCCCCTAAGCTCCCCTAAGATGCTCTCGATGCCTGACTTCAGAGGAAAGCAAATATAAAAGTTCTAGCTTGATAGCACTTTTCAAGATGGGTTCTTTTAACAATGAACAAAAACAAACACTATTTAAAAAAATAATAATAATTCGACCCTCAGCTTATATTTTCACCAACTGTGACTTCATAATTTGGAAAGAACACTGAAGGAAGAGGTTTTTCCATAGTCCCTTCGCCTATCGCGCAACTTACGCACTAACGATCTTTAAGCAAAATACAGAACCACTTCTTTAACTCCTTCAACCATAATCATGTTCAGAGAAATTTTTCTTTGATATTTTTCGAAATCAAATTGAACAGTCATTTATTTATTTTTTTTTTGTTTTTACTTTATACTTTTTGTTTATTTTTTTTTTTACTTTTACTTTTATTTTTAATTTTTTTTTATTCTTTTTTCAATTGGTTTTTAAAGATTTTTTTTTTTGATTTTTTCTCTTCTTTTTTGAAGCTTATCCATAAAAATATTTGACTTTTACACAGCGTCTTTTTACACTGATTGAAAAGTCTGGGGAGCAGAGTTTTTGGACAAGTGTTGCAGAGCATCTGCGTTGCAAGCAGACACTCATTGCGCCACTTGCTTATGTATTTTGGTCCAAAGGCTGTCCATCCAGGATTAAAAGGGTGACGTACACAATTCAAATTTTTCTATGAATACTCTTTATAAACAAGCAAGCCCAAATTGATTTTTCGAATACAAATTTTATTTGAACACTTCTTTTCTTCAAGAATTTTTAATTTATTAAATTAATTTTTAATAAAAAATAAAAATAAAAATAAAAACAAAAACAAAAAAATAAAAATAGAATATATTTGGTGGATTTTCATTATAGCCAATCGGAAATTTCGGCCAATCGTTGGCTTACGACATATATGGAATTTCCACTGCAATTCAAAATGCTTTCAAGTACACTGACAAAAATTATAAAACATAACTTATTTTATAAAATATATAAACACAAATAAAATTTTAACGTAAAAACGTTTTTTATTTACGAAAAAAAAAATAAAATATTTTGACAAATCAATTTTGAAAAATATTTGTGGTTTTGGTTGTTTGTTGTTTTTTTTACACGAGTGTACGTTGATAAGGTAGTAGAGTAAATGTAGTGTTTTTTTTAAGTTTTTTATTTCTCTACAAAGAGAAAAAAAAGGAAAAGAAAAATTTAATTTCATTTTCGCGTGCTTTTTTATGCTCCATAATTATTTTTTAAATTCTAATGAACTCAAAATGGCTGCCTTGGTAACCATGATGTACACGAAATGGCACAGCAACACTACGTACCATGCGCACGCGCGTTCAATTTCAATTTGACGATGCTCTTTTCAGTTAACAGAAAAGAAATTACGTGATGCAAAAAAAAAAGAAATTAAAAAAATATATGAGGGAAAAATTCGAAGGGAAATTAAATAAACAACGGAAAGAACTAAGGATTTTTTTTCTCATTTCTTGATGTTTTTCTTTGTCGAAATGCTTTGGGGGAAAATTTTTTTTAAATGGCTTGAGTTGTGGCTTTGCGTTGGTTGCTTGTGACGCCGCTATGCTTTAATTTTTACGGGGCAAAAGAAAGTATGTTTTTGGTGATGTTTTTACTCTATATATATATATTATATTCTTTGTAGAAAAAAACAAGAAAAAACGAAGTGAAATCGCTTCAGTTGGTAATATTCAGAAAAAAAATTCTCTGTGTGTGTATGCGTGTGTGTATGTGTATGTGTGTGTTTCCTGTTTTGAGGTTTGGATTTGGAAATTGATGGACAAAAAGTTTTAGTTTTTCGGTTTTTATTTCGGAAATTTTGCAAACCATATTTCAAAGAGAAATTTCAACGAATTTTCCAAATTGCTTCGAACATATATTTGGATGTTTATATGTACGCATGTATATATATAAATATATATATATATATATATATATATATATATATATATATATATCTATATATATATATGTATGTATAATTGCACGAAATTGGAAACGATTTTACAAGACAAGGTTCAAGGGAAAGCAATATTTTTTTGAAACCTCGTATTAATTATTAATGTCAGCTGGTGAGAGACGACAGTAATTTTCTTTCATTTTTCCCCATTTTCTTTTATACAATTTGCGCTTTATAAGCACATTTACTGCTGTGATCAGCCAAAAGAACTGGCTTTTATTAATTTTTTTTTATTTTTACTTAATTTTTTTAATTTTTTTTTTTTTTTTTGGAAAAAATGTTGAAATTTTCTTTGCAATTTTCGCTGTCGTGTGTTTTTTTCTTTTGCCATTTTTACACTTGAGCTGTATTCTTAGTTTTGAATTTTTTGCCTTTGCTTTCGCTTTCCTATTCCTTTCCCCTTTTCTATTGCGTTCATCATCATCATCTTCGATTTGGGTTGTTCAAATATTTTCTTTTAACGGATTTTTTAATCAAATTTTTCTTTTATCAGTTTGTGTTTTGTTGTTGTTGTTGTTGTTTCTTTCAGTGTTTGTTGTTGTTGCTGATGTATTTGTTGATTTGGATTTTGTTTTTGTTTTTGTTGCTGTTGTATTTGTTGATTTGGATTTTGTTTTGTTGCTGGTATTTTGTTGTTTTTTTTTTCTTTTTTTGTTTGTTTGTTTTAAATTAATATTTTGCATAGTCAAAAAGGAAACAAGTTTAGTTTGGTTAGTTGTCGCCACCCTCCTGCGGGTCATCGCAATCACCCTGCGTATCGGATGTCCAGAGGGTAAGGTTGTCTCTCAACAACTGCATTATGAGTGTTGAGTCTTTGTATGAGTCCTCGTTCAGCGTATCCAGCTCAGCTATCGCATCATCGAACGCCTAAAATGCGCGCATCGCACATGAAAAACAAAAACAAAAACAAAAAATAAAAGAATTGACATTAATTTCGATTATTCCATTAATTGCTCCATTCAATATTCGATCAAAAAAGAAAACACACTAAAATTTGAAACAACATTTTAAAGATATATGTATGTATGTATATATATATATTATATTATATTATATATATTATATACATTATATATATTATATATACTATATATATTATATATATCATGCATATATTATGTAATGAAAAATGCAAAAGCACTTCGAATATAATTTTTAGTTGCACAGAGCTTTATTTGATTTATTTATGTTTATATTTTGTTTGTTTGTTTTAGTTTCAGTGCAAACAAAAATCTTAGGAATGGAAAGTAAATAAAAACCACACGTTACACACGACTTCAAAAACATCATCATTATATTATACCACTATTATTAAAATTATCACCATCATCATCATCATCACAATAATAATCATCATCGTGAGCACGTTCGTTATCGCTTTGTGCGTGTGTGTAAAGTCAAAGGCACACAATTATCACAGGTCAGAGAGTGTCAGAATCCCAGCAAGCATTTACCCTTAACTAAAGCAATTGAAATTAATTTGCGAGCGTAAACAAAAAATTTGGAAAATCGAATTCGAAAAATGTTCGAAAAAGACTGGAATTTAACACAAAACAAACAAAAAGGCTTCTATTCTCCTTTATTCAATTGAGATTTGGAAAAGAAAACATTCATATCGAAAGCACCGGATATAAATATTATTCTGATGAGACTGATATCAGTAGTGTTCGGTTGAGTTTCCGAACAAAAATTTTTTTGGACTATATACATTAAGGTGAATCGTTTTGTTTGACAATAAATAAGTAAATAAATATGATTCTACGATTTATTTGAGAATGAAAGCCCAGCGAACCATAAATCAAAACCGAATTTTTTGCGCCTTTTCAAAACAAGGTCCATCTTAAATATGCCTAGAAGCATGCTACATATTACAGAAAAAAATGAAATGGCGCGCGAGTAAAATTGTTTTGAAAGTGGTGTCGGGGGAAAGCGAATCATCAAAATCGTTATCCATTACACTTTGTTTGCTTTTTGTTTATAATGTATAAAGATTTCGATGGATGTTACCCGCATATCTACCATTTTCCAAAAAGCTTTTTAATTGAATTTTTCTCTTTTTGATACTGAGCATAATTTTAGGCATGAGAAATATATAAATTTTTGGTTGAAAAATCAACATGAATTGGCCATTTTAAAATAGTTATTTAAGAAAAAATTAAATTTTCTCAATGGCTTGAATTTTTACAGATGACGAAGTGATGGTTTTTCTGCTTTTGAAGATTTTTCCACCAACAATTACGACCATAAATAAATCGGATATACATAGCTCGGAAAATCTTTGTTTACAAAATCGGATAATTATTAAGTATATGATCCCCATTTTCATAATTTTCTCTGCTAGTAGAACAGGAGGAGCTTAACAAATTGATCCATCTTAATATACATGTAGGTATGCGCGGAAAGTTTGGGACGCTGCTAGGATATATAAATAGTAAGCCCCTTTGTTAAAAAAAAAAAAAAAAAAAAAAATCAATTGATGCAAATGCGTGCTGGAAGACGGGCTAAATTGTTTGGGGTCAAAATGGAATAAAATTTTGATTTTTTTTAACAAAACTTTGTTTATTTACATATATATTTGGCTACATTTAAAGCTTTATTGCCATTGCTGAATTAAGCTCATGACTGGGTGCGCTTAGGCGTTTTTTGTTTTAACAATTTCTACCAGCAAGAACTTCTCAGTGTCTTAGAACAACAATCAAACAATGGTTACCACGATCAGTGTGAAGGCAACATCGCGGCAATTAAAATGCAATAAGAGGCTTGTTGTCAATGTTTGGAAAAAGGGTGAAGGCCAGACATTCATTGATGAATGGTTCACGGAAGCAACGTCGGGATATAACAAGCATGCTTTTTTAAAGTGTAATTTCCTTCAGTTATAAAAAGGCTTTTCTATGGCAATGATATATGTATAAATTTCCAATATTTAAATGCATTAGTCTCTTCTGGCCTTATTTTTTGTTTAATTAAAAAAAAATTTTTTTTTTTTTTTTTTTTTTTTTTTTTTTTTTTTGTTTTTATGATGTTGAGTTGAGTGTTAGTAAGTTCGAAAGAGAAAGTTATCCTCAAGCGACGTTCGTAGCAAATCATATCAATTAATTAAAATGTTCGTTGGTATGAAGCAAAACTTGGTCCTTGAGATTCTACATAATTTTAGAAGGAGCTAAAAAGGAAATTTCAAATAATGTTGAAAATGTACAACACACTCAAGTGTCGAGTGTGAGGAACATTTATGTGGAATAAGTTGCAGCTTTCTTAGAAATGGAACAAAGGATTATTTTTAGAGCAATAAAAGAACATTCATTTCACATGCTTTGCGATGTTAGAGGAAATTGATTAGTTTCCAAGCAATTATTGAAAACTGAAAACTGAACACTGAACTGAAAACTGAAAACGCAAAAACGCCAGTATAACCTGTTTGGCTAAATGACAAGCCCTCGCTGGTGAAGTTATAATTTCGTAATAGAAGACGGAGAAATTCAAAGCAAGACCCAGCCTGATTGGATGTGTTGGCTGCATTTTGGTCTTGGCAATATCGAAGGCCTCCTGATAGGCTTTTTTCGAATCTTCAACAACACCTGAGATAGATAGAAGAAAAAAAAAAAAAAAAAAAAAAAAAAAACGAAGCGGAAGTATCAATATTTTTATAAACTGCTGTGTGTTTGAAGTGTTGCAAAATATGGGGTTTACAATTCCTAATTTAATTCTCACTGACCCTATAACTGGATAACCGCTAAAAACGTACAACAAAAAAGGACTAAACTCTTATAAAGATGATGTTTTTTGACGTGGTAGAACGTTATTTTCAAACATTTTTGAATCAACTTTCAAATTTCTTATGGGTGTTTTCTTTTATCTTCTTCTCTTTTCTTTAATTTATTAACCTGTTTAGCCAATTGGCAAGCTTTGTCTGGAGAGTTTAGAATCTCATAATAGAAGACTGAGAAATTAAGTGCAAGACCCAATCGGATTGGATGTGTTGGCTGCATTTTACCCTTGCTAATTTCAAATGCATCCTGGTAAGCGGTTTGGGAGTCATCTACCACGGCTAAAAGTTTATTTTTTAAAGATAAATATTTTTTTTTTAACAGTCGGACGTATGAAAAATTAAGTTTTTTTTATATGAAAATTGGATAGGATTTTGTGAAGTTTTGCACTGGTGAAGGAGAAGAGGTGCTTTATGAGGGTACAAATTAAGATACACTTCAGAGTGGATATACAAGTTCAACTTACTGTTGCGTGCGTCTCCTGTGGCCACCTCGGCTAAATACCTGTAATAATCTCCCTTCATTTTCAGATAGAAGACTTTGCTTTCTGGATTGCTGGCTTTTGGAATAAGGTATTTGTCCAGAAGACCCTTAAATGAAAGAACGAATTCATTAATTTACGAGTTCTTAAATAAATTTCTTACATCAAAAGAATATTCGTACTTAAATCAAATAAATTTACTGAGGGTTTTCTAAGCAGACTGTCTTTTGTGATCCGATGTGAATATTTTTATCGTAGAATATTTTATATGGTGAAAAAAATAATAATTCTTTACTTCTATGGAGCTTCTATAGTTCACTGTGGGATTAAATTGGTTTAAAAAAAATTTTCCGCATTCACGCATCTTAGGGTAATGTATGTATAAGTACTCATTTTATAGGAGTAAAAAAAAAAAACAAAACTTAATTAACTAAATAAATATTGCTCCTACTTACCTACCTAACTACCTAACTACCTGCCTACCTCGTTAAATAATTAATCACAAAATAAAACTTGAAATGCTTTCTCTATAATAAATCAAAGGAAACAAACACTTGTTATGCATCAATGTCATGGCTGTGGCTTTTTTCCTTCAGTCAGGAAATTTTATATGTATATATATTACGTTATCTTGGAACCTATCATTATGTCATTCCATAATCCAGCTATAGGTAACTCCACGCAACAACACAACCGAAGGTCAATGCTGTGTGGCATAAATTCATCAGAGTACACGCGTATGTGGCATTCTAGCGCATTCGGTAGCTGCTGCTGCTGCTGTAATTTCCCAGCGGGCAATTCGTTCTTGCATGAATTTGTTCTTATATGAATTCATTGATGAAATGGGTGAAGAATGTAATGCCGAAATGATTCATGAATAGTAAGGCAAAAATTTAGCGAAAGCGGACCGAACTATACCTACAGTACTTCTAGATCCGATTTCGCTTATATCTTATTCCTTGTGAAATTCAGATATGAATTTTATATGCGTTTTCAAACGAAGAGGTAGTTAAGATATCCATTACCGTTTCGACCATTTTCAAACGAAGATGACAGTGATAGCGGACCGAAAACTAAAGGCTAGTTCAGACGCTACGTGTTTCAGCTCTCATTCGTCTTTCGGGGCCGAAACAAGAACCAAACACTTGTTTCGCCATACAAATTTTGACATCCGAAACACTTTGAAACTACGTGTTTCAGTTCGAAACAAGTAGCGAAACAGGTAAAAATTGCTATCATCCCTAATTTAATCGATTGTTATCGGGAAAAGAAGTAAAGAGCAAAAGAAAAATTACTATACATGCGATCTAAATTCATTCACATTTCTTTTCCACTTTCAAAGCGGGGCAAGAATGACTATTTCCAAACATTTTGAAAAACAAATAAGACGAAGAAGAGGAAAACGAAACACGAATGACTACGTCTGAACGAGTAGTTTCGCATTCGTGTTTCACGAAACGAAACGCATGTTTCGGAGCTCCGTCTGAACAGGCCTAAACGGCAAGAATATCTCACATTTCCTAGGATGAAATCGCAATGTTAATTTTCAGCGAAGAATTCCACAATAGCCCATAGAAGATATTGTGGAAAAAATAGCTGAACTGGGGTAATCATATCGCGATCAGTCTCTGTTATTGATTCGAGGCGTTCGTAAGAGTCCATCTCATCAAACTGCCATTGAGCCTACATTGTCACAGCGGCAGCTGTGGGATGAGAATATATAAAACCTTCAAGTCTTTTCAAACCTTGTTCTTCGTTAAAATTCGAAAAATTCAAATTTGCCAAACTCAAAGGAGTATTTATATTTCTATTTTTACTTTGATTTTTGCTCTAAGACAACCGCATCCTTCCTATTCTCTAAATCTGTCAATTGCGTTGCTTCTTTATCGTCTTGAAAATGCCATGTCGTGTTTTATCAGTTTGCTCGCATGAATGGATCCTCGATTTGATTGCTCGCGTTAAATGGGGATGTCAAACGCTCTATATGTCGATTTATACGGAGCAAGAGAATAGGGGAAAATTTCTTGATTGGCGATCAAAAGAAGATTGCATGGTCGTTATTCTATTTAAAAAAGCAAAGGGAGCAAAAAAAGGGAAACGCACTTAAGCGGAACGAAATCCTATTGGTTAAGCGTGCACAAAGAATGTGCTGCTGCTGCTTAGGGGGGGAGGGGGAGAGAAAAAGGATAAATTTGCACGCAAGAAATAAGTAGAATAAATGGAAAACAGCCAGTCCAGTTCGCCCACAAATACTTCAACCAAAGCTTCACTCATCTGGAAAAAAATTCGACCTTCATACAGCTCTCCTCCTCTTATCGCTTTGTAGGGTCATCAAATTCAGTGGCAGCTATTGCCGTCAATCGATGGTACTCGAATATACAATGGCATTTACAAGAGAGCATAACAAGAAATTTCAAATCAGTTTAAAAAATTTCAATTTAAAGCCAATCAAAAAAAAAAAGGTATAAAGGGGCCATTGTAAGAAAATTTTCGTGTTCGGCTCCAAAGCGAAACCGATCCGATTTTCTAGGTTAAAGCTCCCCCTTTCTCTCTTTGTCATGTTATCCTTTTGCACAAACAAACTTTAATACAAAATTCAATTTTAAAAAATACCAAGAACCAAATCCATCATTTTTATTCCGCACTAACCTATCACATTGAAATAATCTCTTTTGCATTTTTGAATTGGGTCAGGCAAAATGGGCTAGAATATAACAGAGAAATTGAATCCACATTTGTAGCGTTTATCACCCACACCATGAAAAACCTATGAGGAACCCACATGTTTGCTGCATACTTCTGGGGGACACTGCTGCTTGCTTGCTTGCTTGCTGCTCGAAACGAACATTTATCGAGATTGGCTTTTGTTGCTTTGGCTTTTATTTTAGTTTGTGAAACGCATGCGACCTTATTCTAAGAGAATTTTTTCCCAAGAAATTTTTCTTCGCGGAAAAAGTAATTGCTCCAAGCATCAATCATGAAAATAATGTGCTTGACCTCTGGGTAAAAATGTTCGAAATTTTTGCTCGTTTTAAATTTTTCCCCCCAATGTGCTTAGAAAAGGCAGAAGGGGTTTTACGAATCCGCACGGTAAAATTCCCCGGGAATATTTAGAATCGGGCTGATGATGTGCTCTGACTTGAAACAAACACAGGTGTGTGATTGGATTCCCGGGAATTCATTTCCCCGGGAAATTGAAATAAATACTCGGGAATTTAAATATTTTCGAAATTTTTTAATTCAAAAATTTTATCGTATAGCCGCTCTTTTGTTTTTGACAATGTAATTTCTTTTAAAATAGCCATACATTCTTCAAAATATTGGAGGAACGAAATTCCCTTTCCCCAAAATATGGGGAAAGGGAATCCAATCACATGCCCGACAGTGAGTAAATTGTTGTGTCGTCTTCTGTTCTCTAACAAAATTGATTCCTTCTTAACGCCACTGATCAAAGACCTCTTTCGATCGTTTGATATTTTTACTTAACCCAAATGTCGAGGGACGCAGCAGTGTACCTAATGTGCGTACGTTAAATGCTCCCGTCATGGGGAGCGAGCGAGTGAAAGAGAGTGAACGAGAGCTTTGTTTATCGAGGACAACTTGATTGATTGACTAATAAATAAAGATTTATGAGGAAGAGGAGAAGCAGGAGTGTATGAAGAGGAGTACGTTTTCAATTGCTGCTACAAGGTAAGCTAGATTACTTTGAGGCTTTGGCATTTGACATAATGACGATTAAAATAAAACTTTGTTCAATTGATGTGAGCATTTAAAGCAAATAAGTTATCATTTAACACCACACGGGAAAGGAATCAGTTAAAGGTATATTATACCGGAAAGAGGAAATTAATTTTTTCTGAACAAGGCAATTAATCTTAATCGTATAACCTTGTGGCTAAAAGCGGTGCTATGCTGCAAAGCCCTTACAATAATTGATCACAAATAATTTCCCGCAGAGGGCGCTCTCTTTAAAATGGAGCCTTTACAAGCTATCATCATATCCTAGAGTTCTTAGTCGTTTAATTTTTATCTACTTACCAGCACTTCATAACAAATTTCCCTAAGCTCCTTCTCCACACGCTCTCTGTACTCGCGGGCGAGCTGTTGTTTTCTGGCGGAGGCTTCAGTTTTCTGCTCAATGGATGAAATCACTCGCCAAGATGATCTAAGAGTTTATGAAAAACAAAACAAACAAAAAAAAAAAACATTTTTTAAATTACACAAACTTCAATTTGGATATTTAAAGTTTTTGAAAGCATCATTTTTACATACCTGCGGGCTCCGACAACATTTTTGTATGCAACTGAAAGTAAATTTCTTTCCTCATTTGACAGTTCAACGCCGGTTTCTGTGACTGATTTCATAGCCTGAGCCATGTCATCGTAACTGAAAAATTGAAATAAATCGTATCAACATATCGTTCATAAGGCCAGGACAGCCCAGCCCAGCCCAGCCCATAGCCCAGCCCATCCCATCCGATGATCAGAGTTATGAAACTGTACCCGTAAATTGATAAATATGAATTTATCATTTTCATATTCTCTGTCTCTCTTCACACACAACGTATGATTGGGTCACGGACCTGCGTAATAAGCAATCGTAAAAATTCTTACCGCTCAGATTGTTCGGCCAATTTTGCCTTCTGGACTAATTCCTCTTTGTCAACTGTCGACATATTGGATGTGTTGTTGTAGTTGTTCTTAGCTCAAAACTTGAAAATATATTTTATTTAAATAGAAACGAAGTCGGACTTGGTTATATTCCTTCTTCACTTCAACCTGCCAGGTTATGCCAAGAGATAGAGATTATAATGTAAGGAATCCAAACCGAATGCGTCGCTCACGGTCTAACTATCTGCAAAGAGGAAATGAACCGAAAGGGAATTTCGTTAAAATATTGTTCTTTTCTCATTCATATCCACAATTAAACTATATCTCGTTAATTAACAAAAAAAAAAAAAAAAAAAGGAAAAAAAACGAAAACGAAATTTCCATTGCCAATTACAAAAAGAAAAAGAAACCCCTCACAGGACAATAAGTTTCGTCCTTTTCATTTGCATAACAGACGAACGACGGAGAGAAGAGAACGAGGTAATAAAAATTTAATAATTAAATTCCACAAAGAAATAAAAAAAATGTGCGAATATCCCTTTGGGAAAATGAGCAAAACCAACGAGAGAATAAGAATCTATACGAACCAGCCTTGAAAGTACAACACACAAAGAATTATTTCAGAAATATTAATACACGAACGAACAGAGAGCAAATAAAATAAATTTCTCTAAACTTAATAAAGCAGAAAATTAAATCGAATCGCTCGACAGCTAAGAAAATATTTTAAGAGTAGACAAAAAGCTAAGAAGCTATGATTAAAATCTACACCGAGTGTTTGATAAATAATATTTGAAGTATGCTCTGACGTCAGATGGCACCGTATGGCTGACGTTTGATACGAATGATCGGTGAAACGTCGCGATTGCGACAGCAAATGTCAGAGACCAAATTCGTGTTTATGTAGGCAACAAACAGTTCGACACATCAGTCAGTCATTTGTGGATTGATTGTGCTGGTGACATATTTTTGGGTTTTTCTTCTATTTCCGGTTGAAAGTTTTCACTGGCAAACGCTATCATTTTATATATAGATATGCATATACATACATATGTGTATATATCGGGGCCATTGCGTCAACGAGCATAGAACTTATCTCTCCATAGTGTTAGCAACAAAATTTCGTGGACAAGTAAGCTCAATCTACCTTCATAAAATTCATGATGAGAAAACGATTCAAGACCTTCAGAATTTGAGTGTCACGTATCGAATGTCTTGCATATCTCCTCCTTTCCTACCCATGTACAATCACTTAGTGCTTTACCATTTTAAAACGCATTCTTTACGGTTGCCTAAAATTACTTTAAAAAAAAAAAAAAGGTAAATAAGTAAATAAATAAATTAAAATTATAGCTTTTGCTTTATCACTAGAGTTAAAACCAACCTTATGTTCAGATAGCACAAAATACGCTTGCTATGTCTACTATATTATCGAGAATAATCAATGCATATGCTTGCCATAAAACGGCATCTGGTTAAAAGTAGCTATTAGGAGCAGAGTTAAGGTCAGTATGAAAATGTAACAATTACAGCGCTGAAGTACTCAATCAGACGCACTAAAACTGGCATTGGGTATATAATATAGTAAGACTAATCATTCGAATGGTGGTTCCATGGCTAAGTACTGCCACAATGCCACAATGATACCAGTACGCTGAAAGTACACAACAGACGCAGCAAACAACAGACGTCACATGCTTTGAAGGTAAATGATTATAGCTGAAAGAATGAAATCATCTCGACTGGAGTGGTTTCGACGCCGCCGTCTCAGCACTCACGAGCTTAGAATACAAAGAAGAAAAGAAAAAAAAAAAAAAAATAAAAAAAATTCAAAATAAAAAATTAAAAAATATTTAAGATTTAACAGTTTAGTTATAATTTCATTAAAAGGGTGAATATATTATTTATTCAAGGTGAAGCCTAAATTACAAATAGAATACCGAAACAGATCATACATAAATAGTATATTAAAAGTTAAATTGTTTAAGAACACGTACAACAAAAGAATCAGGACTAATGAGAAAGCATGTTATAGAGATTTTTAAGGCCATAAGGCGCCCTATATACCGTTTGTTGAATTGTTTGAATTTCTTTATGAAAAACGCCTCTTTGACACAACCAATTTTCCAAATTTTTTGAATTCTAATCGTAGGCTTTAAATATACGCTCAAATTCGAAATATCATTGAAACATTTCGAAAGTCAGATTTTGGGAGAGTTTTGGGTTTTTCGTGACAGAACCTAAGTATGGAGGTACCCTTAATAATTTTTATTGATCAAAGCACAAATGCTTTCGTTCAAGTCCCATTTGAATTTCATTTCGGGTGTGTTAGACCATTTTCAAAAAGCGCCCTTTTGCCACGCCCAATTTTCCAATTTTGGAAATCACATTGATTGCCTTTAATTATGTATGTATGTTCAAACGATAAATATTCGGACAGACAGACGGATGCATATCCTGGACTGGTTTTGGGTGTTACACACGTACGCACAAATGCAATATACCCCTCAACACAAAAAGTGTCGGGTATAAAAACAAAGCAAGTCAATTAAAATTCTCATTGAAGTAAGATGAAAGCAGAATTGCACAGACCGACCGACCGACCACATACCGGTGTGTTGTAGTCCTACTGGCGCACGTGACGACCAAATAAAATTAAAATTCTTACGCTTCAAAAATAGATACCTTCAATACACTTTATACGAATAGAATAGAAGTAAACGGCACAAAATAGAGCAACAATAAAATTTACTTATCGTCTTATCGTCGCAATACGAAAGCACGAATGTCGAATTGAGATATCAGAAATGTAGGCTGAAACACTCATACATATCCAAAACCTCCCAAAGACACTCAAAAGCGTAAAAAAAAAACAAAGTCAACATTGCATAATATATATATATATATATATGGCTCACGGAGGAAACGGCGCATACATGCACATAATATGTACATATACATATAAGTATGTATTATAATAACAATAAAAATGGAACACCCGAATGCTGAGAGATACGATAGAATGTTGCTCTGTTCTGCTGCTTCTCAATTCATTTATTTGCATTGTATTGCGAGCTTTTTTATGGCTACAGTGGGATGGAATTCGATATAACAATTCCTCATTGTGCCTTCCTTTTTTATGTACCCATGTATTTTTATTTAGCCGTGTTGTCTTTTCGTTCCTATCCTAAATAGCGTGTGAGAATTGTAATGAAAACATAGTGCCGCAGATAAGCTACACAATATGCGATTCCATACCCTGTACATTGTTTGTACGCATGTTTGTATGCAGGTACACTTGTCCCGTTCGTGACTGTCACGCATGTGCATGAAATTAAGCCTACCGCAATGTCTGTTTCCGTTCGGACCTTGCCGTTCGATGCCCCTCTGCCAGTGAGCTACTCATTCTCCATTGAATTTCACACATCCATTGAAATGAAATGTTTTGAAAGCCTTGAATTTTGTTTTTCCACTCTCTTCAACATTTATTTAATTCGTTTTTTTTTTTTTTTTTTTTTTTTCATACAATGATTTAATTGCGCATCGTTTCAGTAGGTAAGAATGTGTAATTCAATTTAAAGGTAGATTTTAAAATAAAGCTGATTTTGAGCCTCACAATATGGACATGGTGCGTGCGATAGTGAATTCTTAATTGAATGAAAGCTTAGTTACTTTAATAACATTAAATAATTAATAAAGCTAATTGAATTTGACATACAGACTGACTGACAGACAGACAGACAGACAGACCTTTAAATTTTCTCTTCATGAAACTATAAAATTAAAACGAATAAATTTAAATTTCATTTTACTTTTACATTGAAGAGGCAGCAACCGTTCTGAGTGACAAAGCTTTTTGTTGATTCTTCGACTGTTAAAAGAAACAAGACAAGGCCAAATTAATCTGATAATATACAAAATTTCCTTAAAATATTTCTCGAAAAAGGAAAAGGCTTTCGAATCGATCGAATTGTAAGCTTTAAAATAATTACTTGAAAAAAATTTCGAGAAAACCTTATGATTTCTGACATGTTTGGCAGCCATTTATGATCTTGAACATAGGGGAAAAAATATAAAGAATACAACAGTTGATGAAATATGGGTCAAGTGTTTAAAGATTTCGTAAGAGCAGAAGAGATTAGAGCAAAAAGAACATTGCTCCAGAGCCGCGGAGATAAAACTGGAGTTCATTGAAATAATATATGAAAAAAGAGTATAGCTCAGGGAAAATACGCTAGAAGGTAGTATGGTAAATAGGAACAGGATAAGCAGAAGGAGCAGGAGTAAGAGTAGAAGTCGGAGCAGGAGTACGAGATGAGTACAAAGAATTGAGCATACCACAGTAGAACTGAAAGTAATAGAGAAGAGTTTTCTTACTGATTTTTTCAAGCAATGCAAATCGTTAAACTACTCCCAATAAAGTTAAACATTCCCACACGTAATTGATACAAACCAAACAAACAAACAAAGAAATACGCAAATAAGCAAACAAGCAAACAAGCAAATAAATATAAATAAATCAAATGTAATAAAAATTAATTGAGACGTAGAGGTGTCATTACTTGATAAAAGTGTTTTTTTTTATTATTTATTTATTTATTTATTTATTTTCTCGTTTATATAATAAAAGCGGTTTAACTATGCTTTGCCGGCCAGCAGGATGTGCCAACGCCAACGAAAACACTCGGCTGAGTTATGGAGTTGGTCTCCCATCTCTCAGGACACTGCCGACTGAGATATCCGCTCCACAAAATGCACCTACTAGGAGACTCCGAGTGCAGACTTTATCTTGAGGACGAAGAGACCGCATTCCATATAACAAGCGAATGTGTTGCCCTGTGTAGACTAAGACTAGTCTTTAAGCAAACAATTCCTAACTCACAATGACTCATTGTCATTAAGCTAAGGCCCGAGCCACATCTGAATGTCCTAATAAATTTAATGGGACACCGATTGCCACAATAGATCTAAATAAGAGTCACAGTGCCTCCGATCCCCCAGAGGGCGTAAGTCCATATTATAATATGGGGTTGAACGTTTGAACGAAGACGAGAAAATCAACCAAAATCAGTGACTAACCGTCGAAGTAATGTGACGGATTTTATAAGCATGTACCTGTGCTTTTCATTAATATTTCTATAACGTTGCACTTTGGCAAAGCCAAAAGTAAAACGAAAACGTTAATGAACCGAAATAAGAGTGATGTCATATTAAAGTATGTAGTTACGAAACTACTGAATGAAGAGCATCGCAGCAGCGAGCTACGTTCGATGTGTCATACACCGAAAAAAGTGCAGAAGCGCTGAACTAAAGCACGCACAATTATTTCAGTTCACTGTTCATTGCTTGCCATGTGACCTCAGTGAACGGATTTCCCACAAGCCCAAAAAAAAAAAAAAATTATAATAATAATAATAATAATAATAATAATAATAAAACCATTTATAGCATTCATAAGCCCAACAGACGTACTGATTTTATCAGTACAGTACTGATTTTCGGCTCATTGTACTGATTGAAAATCGGTACTGATTAGTACTGTATTTCGAATACTGATTAACTTGCACACGTTTCTCAAATCGAAATATATCTACAATAAACTATAGCACTGCACAATATGTTCTTCACTCTTCATGTCATGGACCTACGTGAACCATTGTCATCAGCATAAAATCTTGATGGAAAAAGAGAAAGTTGATAATGGAAAATAGATGGGTTGAAAATTTTGAAGCATTCATAATGCTGTGCACAGAGTAGCCTGATTTGGTACGATTTTCGGTCTCATTGACGATTCATCTACTGATTTGCGTTGCTGAACCAGCCAAATTGAACCATTTTTACTTTACTCAAAAATGTTACTTAGAGCACGTCCAATCTAAATTGTACACCGTTAAAATCAATTGGAAGTGAACCAAGATAATTAAACTGGCAATTGCGTTGATTTTGAGCATATCGATCTTGTGCTGTCCCATTGGAATCTTCTCGGCTCTCTTCAAACAATTGCGTACAGTAGGGAATCACGCAAAGGCGCATGTTTAATAAAACATGTTTGGAAACGTCGGAAAATCGAAAATTCGACTTCTTAAATCAATTTTAATTAGTTTTTGGATCATTGCACAACTTAAGCAGCTGAAATTTTCGATTTTCTGACTTTAACATTTTCCGACAGCTTTTGAATACACCATTGCTAGTGATAAATACAACTTTTAGAGCCAATATTACCAAGCTAATCCAAAAATTTGGTAAACAAACACATTTTTGATTTTTTTGAAAGATCCTAGATCTTGTTTTCACTTCGAAATCTCTTTGGACTTGAATAAAAAAGATTGTTTTTCTATATATATATATATATAAAAGTGTACTGATTTTTTACTCTGTACTTGGCAATTTGTATTGCTTTGGTGCGAAAAAAATATGGTGGCCTTAAGCATTCATCATAACTTTGTCTTCATCTTTATGCTATGGGAAAAGTTAAGAGAACTTTTTAAAGTTTTCACAAATCGCATTAGGAGTATTTGCACCAACTTTTTTATGTTAAAAGAAATAAAATTTCAGTGAGAAAGTTTTTTCGCTCACAAATAATTATGGATGGCTTCAACCGGAGGGGGGGGGGGTTTTTCTCTATCTCTGCGCTTCTCTATGAATTTCAAATTTGAATCAGCGCTGAAAGAATCGCAATGAAGAAGAGCAAAATAGAAAAAAATACCACAAAAAAAAAAAACAAATAAATAAAAAATAAAAAAAGTTAAGGGTGCTATAGCCAGGCGAGCCTGCAATAAAATACCCGACACAGACACACATGTTTAAATAATTTTTAAAACACGCCCAAACACAGCATCATTAAGAAAGAATATTCTTGAGGTTTTTAAGGCTATAAGGGTCCGTATATACCGACTTCTGTTTAATTTCTTTATGAAAACCGCCCTTTTGTCACGCCCAGTTTTCCAATTTTTGTTGAATTATAATCGGAGGCTTAAATACACGCTCAAATTCTAAACTTCATTTAAATATTTGGATAAAGAAGTCCGATTTTGGGCCAGTTTTTGTGATTTTTGTGACAGACCCGAGTAATGGTCCTATCGGATCCATTCCCGAACGTGTTCTTACTCATGTCCCCGTGAGCACGCATACCAAATTTTGTCAAGATATCTCAAATCATTTGATAAGAAAACTGCATACAGACGGACAGACAGACATGGCTAAATCGAATATCCTGGTGACGCTATCATTTCTATATAAGTATATTTTGTATGGTCTATCTCGACTGGTTCTGGGTGTTACACACAACCACACAAACGCAATATACCCTCGAACAGAGTTCGTCGGGTATAAAAATGACAATTTATTTATGGTGAAAAAATGAAAGAGCGCATTTTTATAGCGTCGTTCTGGTGCTGCAACCATGAGAGCTCGCCGCTCGTAACAGGTGAACATCGTGGGCAGCAGCTATTTCGTTTCATGCCGTCAGGTGTACACGCAGCGAAACTCTCTAAAAATTACTTCACGACTGTCTATTTTCGGTTTGTGTCCAAATATTTGCCAAACGTGCCGTGTGCCGAATGAAAAGAATTCTAAATTGATGAGCTTTAATGTTTGTTAAAAAACAAAATTTTCCATTTTTTTTTTTGCTTTTTCATTATTTTTTTTATTTCTTTTATTTATTTAATTTCTTACATTTTTTCTTATTTCTTTTTTCAGTGATCCATATTGAATTTTTAAAAGTTTAATTAAAATTTTTTTTTTTTTTGCTGAAATTTATCTATCATTCCGCTCTGTGTTTGTTCAATGCGCGAGATTTTCAATATGGAAGTTAACCTTTAAGTAGTGACGTCATAAATTTATAACATTATAAGGGAAAGCTACTTTTCAAAGTTAATTTTTTTTTTTTTGAAAATCGCATTTGGGCGATTAAAATTGGGTTATTTAAATATTGGAATATTTTAAAACAAATTTAAATGAATTCAATCAATTTTTATTATTACTTAGAAAAAAGAAAAAAAAAAACTATAATTCACATTGATTGGTATTTTTATTCTCAATTGACATGAGATCTTTTTTGGCATTTTAATACACCTTCCCAAAACAATAGGCCTATATTCACGAGACCGTGGTGTCGAGGCAAAAGTGGAAGATTTTTCAATACAAGTTGTTGTTGGAAGCTTAACTAAATTTTTACACTTTTACACATTTGCCACGATACCACGGTCTCGTGAATATAGGCCTAATATAAAAAATTCAACACAATTTCATAACAGAAATCCTTGGACGCAAAGGACTTAAAATCTAATCAATAATCGTCCGACTCCTGTGAGGCTTCACGCCACAAGTTAAAGATTAAAATTAATAAACGACATTGGAGTTGAAATAAAAAGGGAAATTGTAGATAGAGAGGGATGTTTTTCAAATGAAGAGGGGTTTCTATTAAGAAAATAAGATATAGTATCTTCCTTCGCCCCTTTGCCACGCCCAATTTTCCAAATTTTTTGAATGCTAATCCGAGGTTTAAATATTTGCACAAGTTCACCATTTCATTCAAATATTTCGAAAGTCCGATTTTGGGGCGGTTTTGAGATTTCTGTGACAGACCCTAGTAGTGTAGGTACCCTTAATAATGGACCGATAAAAGTTTGTTTTTGGGGGAGGATGTTTATGGCTACAAAGCATAAGCATAAGTACTAGCTTTCGTTCAAGACCCATTTGAATTTCGGGTGTAGGAGATAATTTTCGAAAAATGTCCTTCTGCCACGCCCACTTTTAAAATTTTTTTGGATATTGAATAACTTGGCTTTATATTTTTCAACTATCAAATTTCATCAAAATATCTTGAAAAACTTCGATGTTAGAGCAGTTTTAGTGATTTTCGTAACAGACCCTAGTACTGGAGGCACCCGTAAATATGGTCCGATCGGGTCCATTCTCAAACTTGTTCTTACTCATGTAAGCTGCTATAACTCAAAAACGGTACCTTTTAGAGTAGTGGTCCAAAAACAAAATATACAGCTCTTGGACATAGGCAATCGCGTATTAAAATAATGAAGACAATTCCGTGGACACTCTGTATGTATATACAATATTTTTGTATACTTACATATATCAAATATAGAGCTAATTCGAAAGACAGGGATAGGGAGCAAGAAATACAAACCGGAGGAACGGGGCAACGAACCAGACGAGCGCTCAATGGCCATGGCTCGATTATGTATGTGGTATTGCCGTCGAAGGAAGTTAGCGCTGCCAAGCCGTCCGCCCTTCCCCTTTTCACACTGTCGTTACTGCAAATGCAGTAATTGCCATATTGACGCGACTGATAAACAAAAACAAAACGAAAAATCCAAATGCGTTCATTGGTGTAAAATATTGGATTAGAGCATCTTAGAAACGACCAATAAGCAGAGCGAGTACAAAAAAAGCCAACGAACAGCAGGCCTGCTGCTTGCTCTCTCCGCTGATGGCGCTGCTTGGTGAGTCACAGCCATCGCAAGAAGACGAAGATGAAGACGTAGACGTAGACGAGGGCGAAGAGGAGACGGAGACGAGTAAGAAGAAATGCAGCAAAGAATTTTACTGCACACCCGGCCACTTGGGATGCATGGCAAAGAAAGCATTAATGCTTGGAAATGAACATGGGACAGGAGTCTGCGAAATGGGGCAATGTAAATGTATAAAATGGGATCTAATAAACGCGAATGAACGTTCGCTATGCATGGAGGACTCAGCTGAAAATATATTGACAATAATGACAGCCTTTATTTCGCTCATTCGAAAAGAGAAAGAGAAATGGCCATTTAGAGAGTTACGTCAGAAATGTGCCAGTTTTGTTAAATTCCTAATCGTCCATCAGCAGCATGACGCCGCCATTAATGGCACACCATTCGCTTCGTTATGAAAGAGAAAATCCTCCTTCAAATATATCGATAAAACATAGCCATCCGATTAAGATTCGGATTACAGTCGAAATATTGGCGGCTTTGCAGAATGTCACAACTTTGGATGGATGTCCTTCTTATTCATGTGCTCCAAAATTAATGATGCTTTGAGGGTGCAATAGAAGCGCAAATAGACAGGAGGGGAAGCAGCGGGAGAGAAGAGAAGAGAGCCGAGTCATTGAAATATTACCGATCGAGAACCTTCGTAGTGTTCGGAAAGAGGGGCTATTTATCCTAATAGATCTGCTGAAATTTCAACTGGAATCTCTGATAGAAATTCCTACTGGGCAAAATTCTGCAGCAAGCTCACTCATACATACGAATTAACCATAAAACAAGTAAGAAAGCTTAAGGCGGTCAAGTCCGACTTTGAAATACCCAGCGTCCCGACATTATTGGCGCACTATGTTTTGCCTTTCCGTACGAAAGTTACACAAAATTAATGTTTGCGGGATTGACAGTGGACGGAACGTGCTCGTTCTACGGGCCACATAAACTATTTTCCTACACCTTTCATTTGCCTTGGTCAACCTATGTTGCGAATTTGAAGCTTCTACGCCTTTTATGTCATAAGTTACGATAAACCCTTATTTGTGGGCGTGGCTTGAGGATGACGGCGTCCATTTTTTTCCCCCAGGATATGTCCCTTTACGTAGTTTATCAGTACATCAAATATCAATGAAATGTGTTGAGTGGTTCGCAAGTTACAAGCATTTTACTGAAAACACATTAAATTCATTTGTGGGCGTGGCAGTGGGCGGATATCTCCCATTTTAACTTAGGATCATACTCGGATCCCGATATACCTGTGTGCCAAATTTCGACTTGGTTGGTCCAGCCGTTTCGGAGGAGATCCGACCACAGACAGACGGACAGACGGACGGACGGACAAACGGACGGACGGACATGTCTAAATCGATCCAGTTTTTGATCCTGATCATTTCTATATATATTTGTCTATATCTCCGGAGCTTAGTTCTCCCTGTTACAAGATTCGCACAAAACTTAATATACCGCGCTTACGCTGGGTATAAAAAGAAAAGACACAAGAAAAGCAATTTAATTGCAATTCCAGACGAATAGATTGATTGCATTCAAAGGAAAATTCAAAGCCGAGCACAGCAAAAAGGCACCAGAGAAAAATAAATATTTATAAAAAAATGAAAAATGAAAAACAAAACCGAGAACTCTCGAAAGTTAATTAGAAAATAGAAACTGTATGCGAAGCTCGAAACATTAGATCTCTAAGAATGCTTTCGAAATTTGTGAAGAAAAAAATTAAATAAATAAACAAATTCGTGATTAAATTGTGGAATTACTTCAAACGAGGCGGTGCCAGCTTTAAAGAAAGCTCTTTGCCACATTTGGGATCGTAAATTTTAACCAATTCTCGTCCAATAAATTTCAAGCGGCAGAAGCGCTGAAGAGAAGGAAACATTGTGGCAAAACTGCAGGAAATGAAGGAAAATATCTACCTCACGTCACTTGTAATACATATTGAGGTAATAAATTTAACAAGCTAATCAGGTTAGCTACACATTTAGTTCAAGATTTACAGTAGCAGAGTGGCCAGGTTTTTTGTTAAATTCATCAAAATGACCCTCGTATATGCAAGGGTGTAATCCATGTCGAAACGAAGGGAGTTAATTTTGCTTTTTAACTCAAAATTAAAGTACATTTAGATTTATTCCGTCCTAGAGTGGGACCCATGACCCGATCGTCTCCTCATCAAATACGCCCTTGAGTATGCATGTGGTATAAGTACGTAAAGCAGTAAATAAGGCAATGTAGGCAACTCTGTAAAACAAGCAAAATCTGTTTATTAAGGTATAGAATTGATTGACGGATTGACGCATCCAAGGTTTTACGATACGAAGGAATGTTGTATACCAGGAGAGCGCAACCCGTGGTACTGACCCATTACCGTTACTACTTATCTCATGTGACAAAAATTTCCCTGGACTTGTTAGGCTAGTATAAGCCAGAAGTTCATAGCCACAATGTTTTGGGTGTGTTTTTTTGGCCGGTAACTTCAACTATGGTATGGATTAAAAAAGTTTAATGAATTTGGTACAAACTATTTGGCGCGTCTTCGTCCTAATACTTATGTATATCCGAAAAATTAGTCCCACAATCACTAGTTCATTGGCATTTCGATGTGCCGATGCTTGCGCGTGTGTTAAGCGAGCATAAGGTATTTGTGTCATGTTATTAATTTTGACATAAAGCACAATAGTTTTACTCGAAATGGGACAACTGTATTCGCCGGAGAATTCATATATATGTAGAATAAAATAAAAGAAAAACACATTTGAAAGCGATTGACCACATACTGCTGCTCCCACACCATATATCTAAAGATATATTATACTTCCTCATTTATTCGTGCATTTTTTGTACGATTTTATCCGTTTTTCGTTTATAATAATTATTTCTACTGTTGAGACTCATATCTGAGCGTTTTGGAAACGCGAAATGCGAGTTGCGATGTGACGCAGCTTTCTGTTTAAATTGTTGCGACTCCACCCATTCAATTTTTTCTCCATTACGTAAGCTTTTTATATACTTAAAGCTTATTCAAATTAACACGATCGAGGCACTTTACAATATACAAGACGCACCAGCGTTACCAGACGTCCAGTTTTTTCGCCTCAAATTCGAATGTCCCGCCGGAACATAAAAATCGCCAATTTATTACTTGTTTTGGCTCTCAAATGTGACAACTCCAGAAAAGTCTTGCCAAATCTTACCAAGGGCAGCGATGGGGTTTTTTAAATTCTTACGTCAACTTTCGTCTTGTGTATTCGCTTCGTTATGCCTATGCCTGCGCAAACAATTTTAACATTTTGTAAGGATATAGCGATTTAAAGCATAGCTCGAAGATTTCGCTCAACCGTTTCGAAACTTCATAAAATAACTGTTTTCGAGTGAGAGAATTAAAAACTATCACTGATCAACCGAAATTGTTGGAAGCGATTTTAAAGGTTTCTGTGCGAACATAACCATTTTCGCATAGCAATACATAAATCTTCTCTCAACAAGTGAGAAGAATCGAAATCGAAAAAACATACAGTATGCAAAAATGGTATTCGCGATTTAGAATTTTTTTTTGTTGATTTTTTGGAACTGAATGAAAATGTTTATAAAATCTTTGATGTAGGTTTGTGTCAATACAAATAAGAAACAATTTTTGTAACAAATAATAACCAGGGGTGTCACAGAATCCGATAGCTGTCGGAATCGGAATTAAAACCGATCGAATTTTCATACAGAATTGAAAAAATTTGTCGTTTTTGGTTTTCAATCGGGACTATTATCGGTTCTTAATTGCACAGAACCCTATTTTATTCGGCTGTCTATGAAATATATATGAAAATCCAGTTGACTAAAATTCCAATTCCGATAGCTATCGGATTCTGTGACACCCCTGAACAGCTTCACTTTCATACAGTTTATAACAGTCCGTCTGTTTGTACACAGTTTTCTTATCGAAGGAGTTGAGCTATCTTGATGCATACTCACAGGCACATGAGTAAGAACAAGTTCGAGAATGGACTCGATCGGACCATTTTTTAAGGGTACCTCCAGTACTAGGGTCTGTTACGAAAATCACAAAAATTGCTCTAAAATCGAAGTTTTTAAGATATTTTGATGAAATTCTATATTTGAACATGTTTAAAGGCAAGTAATATGATTTCCAAAAATTGGAAAAGTGGGCGTGGCCGAAGGGCGTTTTTCGAAAAACGCCTCCTACACCCGAAATTCCATTGGGACTTGAATGAAATTTGGCAGTTATGCTTCATTTGTAGCCATAAACATCCTCACCAAAAATTTCTGATAGGTCCATTATTACGGGTATCTCCAGTACTAGGGTATGTCACAAAAAACTCAAAACTGCCCCAAAATCTGACTGCTTTGAAATATTCCACTGAAACTTAGAATTTGAGCGTATATTTGGGCCTCCGATTAGAATTCAAAAAAATTGGAAAAGTGGGCGTGGCAAAAGAGCGGTTTTCATAAAGAAATTCAACAAAATTCGGTATATGGGGGGCCCCCCTAATCGCCTTAAACACCTCTTGATATTAAAAATTATTTGAACATGTGTGTCTGTTTCGGGTATTCTATTGTCAGGCTCGCCTGACTATAACACCCTTACTTGTTTCTGTTTCTTTTTCTTTTTAAAAATAATATGGAAAAGTCAAAGAAATGCAATTTGAGAACAATAATTAAGAAAAAATGGACTATCGTGATGAAGTGAGAAGTAGTCATGCACTAAATACCTACCATAAGTTGAATCTTCTAATAGGTGAATAATCTGGCGTTTTAAAAAGCTCGAATTGGCCTCTTGGAAGATCAAAAACCAATGAAAATTCAATTGAAATAATGCACCGCAACGTTAAGAAGAAGAAAAAATGAAAATCAAACTGTCGAGTCGAAAAAAGGAAAGGAAGGAAAAGAAAAATCATGACGATTATTGCCCAGAAGAGATGAAACATTTGAGTAATAAAAGAAAAGAGATACAGACACAAAAAATCGGGTGCCAGAGGCGTACAGAACATTGAAGGTGAAAGAAAGCGAAAAGAAAAGCAAAAAGAAAAGCGACAGCACAACGTAAAAAGGAAAATTCAAAATTGTAAAAATTTATAAGAATTCATTCGAAATCAGTGGAGAAGAAAAAACGTTGTCAAGTGAATATTTAAGTGGCAATGATGACTCGAAAACTGCACGATGGCGATGACCATAACGATCACAAAAACGAAAGCGATGACGACGACGATGACGTTGATTTTGATGATGGTGACAATGAGATAACGATAATAGCGATGACCAAAATGACGAAGCTTTATTTGGGTGCACAATTCAAAAAAATTCGACCGAACCGCCTACTCATAGCGGAAGATTGAAATATAATGAGAAAGCACAGAAGAAACAGAGACAAAGTTGCGC
>CM035806.1:61183728-61201228 GCA_020466095.1 Chlorops oryzae
TAAATATACCGGGTGGCAGCGATTCTCCGGAGGCGCCTCGAAAAAAAGTTGGGTTGCGGTGAACACGAGGGTTAGCGGATCATCAGAGAGAAAAAAAAAAAAACAATTTTGGAAATGAAATTGATGTCTCGAGGTAACATCGTGGCCCTTTTTTTAATTTTTTTTTTTTTTTACTGTTTTGACAAATGCGATTTTCGCTTAAAAATTGTGGTTAGTCTATTTTTTTCTTAATATAGGAAAAAAGGGCCACGTGTTTCCTGCGTAGTTATGAGTAGAAAAATTTAAATCGATCGGTCAAGTAGATTTCGGAGCATCGTGTTCACGGACTTCAAAAAAGTCGTTTTCCACTAAAGTGATTTAAAGTTTTTCCCCCCAATCGTTTTGAAACGCTGCAACTTCGTATCCGCTACATAATTTATACAATATAAGGTAACTTACCCAAATAAGGCCATGCTAACGGTTTTTGCCACAGAGGCGAAAATTGGTTAAACTTACAGAGAGTTTGGATCTTAATCACATTTATTTAACCTTTTCTTTATCCGAAAATGTAAAAAAAAAGTACAAAAAAGTGTATTCATTTGAGACATTTTAGAAATTGATTTTTTTTTTGCCATATTAGGAACCCCATGTCTAAATAAGGCCCACTGCTGATTGCTCTCAAAAACGTGCGAAAGAATAAAGAAAAATATAAAACTATTATCTGATTTTATTGTAAATGTTGTTTCAGATAAAAAATTAAAATAAATACTCTGCACAGCTCTTCTTATATAAAATAATATTATTAAAACTCAACGTTGTATATTCAAATACAGGTTCAAGGCTTTATCGATAATAATTTTGTTAACTTGCAGCCCATTGCAGTGAAAGGCTTTCTTTCTCATTGTTTTGAACTGCTTGGTATTTTAAGGTCCATTTAGGGCCTCCAAAAAAAAATTTTTTTAAGAATCAGTTGCAAGGTGGCTAGTGTGGGCCTTATTAAGACCACTCAATATAATTTTTTCCACAACGTTTTATTCGGAATACAACAAAGCCAGGGTTTTTCTCCCAACCTTTTTATTTTGAATAAAGTCCGACTTTTGGTATGGGCATCAAGACTTTACAAAATTATCAACAACTTTTAGAAAAACATTATTTTTGTTCTCACGCAAAATTAGATCAAACACGTTGTTTTCACTTCTTTCGACTTTGTTGGACGATAACTATTCACTCAGCTACGCAATCGAATTTTTTTGCATTGTGGAGTAAATATTATATAAGCCTTTTAAGAACATGCCAAAAATCATTATGCTGGGAGTGCTAGAAATATTTTTTCTGAAAATCGGGCGTTGGCATTATTTGGCTGAACCACCTTACTTATATACAAAATTACATTCCTTAATTTTAAGGCTTCTTGATTCACGAGTTTTCAAGGATTTCGAGGCAAATATACGATTGAGGAGAACCCTTAAGGTACCTACTCATTTTATTAGGTGTAGTAAAAAGAAATCCATTCATATTTTTCTAATAGATGGCGTTATTTATCTGCATCTCGCGTTGTATAAGTCCGATCGTGTTCCGCTAGGGGGCATTAGAAAGATGACAGTTCCTACTAAAAAAGCTTTTTTGACACTTTTTTGATTGATTGATTCAGTTTTGTTTGAGAGCTTGTCAAAGATGGACATCAGCAAAGAGAAAATTCGCTACATTTTACAGTTTTTCTTCAATAAGGGAGAAAACGCAAGCCAGGCGGCTGAAAATGTGAATAGCGTTTATGGACCTGATACTGTAACAGCCAATCGTGCGCAATTTTGGTTTCGTCGATTCCGTTCCGGTAACTTCGATGTCAAGGATGCACCACGCACTGGAAGCCCAATTGTCGAAAATGTCGATAAAATCATGGAAATTATCGAGTCCGGCCGTCATGTTAGCACTGTTTCGATTGCAAAAGAGCTAAAGATTGCACAAAAAACCGTTTGGAACCATTTGAATAAGGCTGGATACACAAAGAAGCTCGATGTATGGGTGCCACACGAGTTAACGCAAAAAAACCTCATAGACCGAATTTCCATCAGCGAATCGCTGCTGAACCGCAACAAAATCGACCCATTTCTGAAGCGGTTGGTGACTGGTGATGAAAAGTGGGTCACTTACGACAACGTCAAGCGAAAACGGTCGTGGTCGAAACACGGTGAACCGGCGGAAACGGTGGCCAAGCCAGGATTGACGGCCAGGAAGGTTTTGCTGTGTGTTTGGTGGGATTGGCAGGGAATTATCTACTATGAGCTGCTCCCATACGGCAAAACTCTTAACTCGGAACTCTACTGTCAACAATTGGACCGTCTGAAGGAAGCAATCGCCCGTAAGCGGCCAGCTTTGGCCAATAGGAGGGGAATTGTGTTCCATCAGGACAACGCCAGGCCACACACATCGATAGTGACTCGCCAGAAGCTCCGGGAGTTTGGTTGGGAGGTTCTTCTGCATCCACCTTATAGTCCGGACCTGGCACCAAGTGATTACCATCTGTTCCTGTCCATGGCGAACAATTTTGCTGGTGAAACATTCGCTCCAAGAGAGGCTTCTGAAATTCGACTGTCTCAATTTTTTGCTAATAGGAACGAGGGCTTCTATGAGAGAGGCATAATGAAATTACCTTTAAAATGGCAACAAGTTATCGAACAAAACGGCGCATATTTGACCTAAATCGGGTCATTCTAACTATCTTAAATAAAGCCCTCAATTTAATGCAAAAATAATGGATTTCTTTTTACTACACCTAATATATCTTTTTCAAGCTATGATAATTTTTTCCTTATCAATATAACTGTACAGCAATATAATCGGGCCTATTACGGTAGTCGCCGTCGACGCTTCTTGTCGTTTTCTGTCGCTATTTTTTTAGACGACGACTAGCAGGCGAGCAGTGCGATAAAAGTAATAAAATGAAAACTAATTTCACTCAATAGTGAGCCAGCTTGAAAATAACCCAAGTATGGCAAGAGGTTAGCGAAAAGGCAATTTTAAGGAAGAATGGGAAGTCATTTCGTCAAAAATGAATTCACCTTGTCCTCCCATGCAAACTTAAAATATCCAATCTTTGTCTCAAAATTCTCCTCTGGTAATAACTCGAATTTCTTTAATTTTTGCATGAGCTGTCAAAATTTTTTTTATAGGCCCGAATAAGAAAAGTATTTCTCTGGACACATGTCAACAGATTATATAATGCAGTAGAAAAACAATGAAAAATAAAATAAATAAGAAATAAAAATAAAAATTAAATCAAATACGCGAGATCGAAATCAGCAAAATTAGCGTCGACAGTGATAAGTTCAAATGTCATAAAATAAATTGATTACACGCTCGATTTCACAGATAATTACGTTATTGATTGATAATAATTTAAGTGAACAAGAATATAAAAAAGGCCAGAGTCGACATGGAAAAAATAGATTTTTTTTTTTTCAATCTTACAATTGACAGCTTTAAAATAATAAAAGAAAACCAACTAAAAAGAGAAAGGAGAGAATCGAGCCATTTAAATTGGAACGCCTTATTTTTAATTTTTGTTTTTTTTATCTTTTTTGCTCGCTTTTTGAATGGGTTTTCCGGGAGCGAAACTATCGGAAATGCACATGCACATGCGATTCCCGATTTATTTGCTTGATATGTCCGACCAAATGGGAGGCAAAAAAGAAAATAATAAAAGAAAAGAAAAGCAACAAAAAACTGAAATTGCAGAATGAAATGAAAAAGAAGTAATCCACGACGATATCATGAAAGGAGCGCGCATTGAAATTTGCCATGAATGTCAAAGGCAGAGCAGAAATTTTATGAAACTAACTATAGGTGGGTTCTTGTATTTTCTAATAGCAAGGACTTAAACTATGTGCTATGTAAATACGACGGCAAAATAAAATCGCTATAAAAAAAAAAATGCTGCAGATGAAATGGAATTGGACATATAAAAATGGGAAAATGAGAAAACGATGGAGAAGGAGAACGAGAACTAGAAGGAGAAATATTATTTATTTTTACGATGAAGCATTATGACGCAAGTACACAAGAATTCAATCTTTCAGTATTTTTCAGTCATTGTGCCTGAATTCGAATTTTTCTTTGCCAACTTAAGTGTGCTTCTCAAAGGAGGGTGTGGAAGCGAGGTGTAACAGACTTTCTTTTTAACAATGGCTTTCAGCAATCAAACGGAAAGCCTTAAAAGCGGTGAAAAAAGAAAACTACTATCAGCGATGTGTGTACACAAAGGAGTGCTCTTGCAAACAAGAGTATAATAGAAAAAAATATGAAATTGTTTCAAGCAAAAGGGATTGAAAAAGAAAATTTGTAAAACAAAAAAAAAAAAAAAAAACAAAAAAAAAAATTGTATAAAAAAGAAAAGAAAACGAAAAAGAAAATTTGTAAAAACATTGTTGAATCAATTTTTTTTCTCAATTTTATGACGAAAAGTATCGTTAAAATTTTATGAAACAAATGAGGAGAAAATTTTAGCTTTCCACAATGCAATGAAACAGAAAAGCACTTCGTCGTATACCGTATATTTCGTATATCAAGAGGAACTGTGCGATTGATGGCGTATACGCAACGTACTTTGTGTAATACGATTACAATACCAATTAGTTGCTCATACGCACGGTGGGCTGCTACTTAGCAATTAAAACGAAAGTATGCAAATAATTTTTATTCTATAATAAAAAAGCAATATTGGAAAAAGGCACTGTAAAAAAAATGAGGAAATTTTTCCAAAATACTACAGAGAAACTCATGGGCAATTTGAATTATAGCGGTTATAAAAATGATGTCCTTTTGAAAAACTGAATTTTATGTTTTCAACTAGCTAAATATGTGAAGCATATGATGAAAACACACTTCTGGAATGTCCTTCGTTATAGCGTTTTGAATAGATAGATATGCGCACATTGAAAATTATCAATTTTCATTACCTTATTTATAAAATAAGATTCGATATGGCCGTTTTGAGGTGTTTTACTCCAAAGTTTCGATGGCAAATGTTATCAGTTGTTAACACGGATTGTGATATTGATTGCTTCTTTTTCAGACAAATGTATTTATTTTTATTTAACTTTCTTCTTTTTTTTTAATTCGCATGGATTTCTTCGACGCACAACGCCACAATACTTTGTTGAACTAATTGCCAACCACAAAAAAATTAACGCCTACCAAAAATCTTATGTTTGCTATCAGAAGGAATCGAAGAAAGGGAAAAAAAGACGACAAACATTTTTAATTTATAAATATTTACAGCTCAAAGCGATTAAATACTCAACGAGCTAAAACGAAAAAAAAAAGAACGAACCATATACATACATTTAATAGTAAATTATGATATTCATAAATTTTCTCAACTTTGAAAATTGAATAAAAAAAAAAAATCTTTTTTTTTTGTTGTCAGCAAATTATTGGACGCGCACTTCACTGAAGCTACAGCTTAAGCACTTTCGAAAAACGACGACGTTGAGACCGACAAGCGCTATTGACGAGACGTAACATTAAACTGAGGCAGCGAGACTAAAAAAAATACTCGGCAAATCCAGGCAATTCTATCAAATGAACTGACAGCTGGAAGCGACTGACAGCTGGAAGCGACCGACACACTGGCTGACTTGCTAACTGTCTTACGTTGAGAGTTGTACTGCGACTGTGCCGGATATTAAGTGTGTATGTCGTCGTACGCTCGGCTCTGGTGTTATCTGCTGTATAAACATATATGTGTGTATGTGGGTGCGTGTCGTGCACTCTTACACTGTTACTGGCCTTTTGTTCTTCTTCGAATGAACCTAACTTGTTGGAAGCCTGGAAGGGGAAGTTAGGACCTAAGTAGCAATAGATTGCTTAGTTTTCAACATTTGGGTGTACATACAGACGACATGACGATAACATCTTATTAACTTCTGTGCGTGTGCCGTGTGCGTCTGTTTGCGTGTGTGCGTCGTTGTGTATACCCCAGCTGTGGATGGCTTTATTGAATAGGCACAATTGTGAAACTTTCAGTTGATTGAATCCTAAATTTTATGCGCCTCATATAGAAAGAGTAATGGGCTTTAAGCTCTCGAGCATCGCTGTCAAAATCGCAGTAGATATTTTCAAAAGAAGCAAAGTTTTCATATGTTAGCTTGCACCTCAACGGGGTTATTCAGATTTAATTAAGGAGTAGTTTGTTGAAAGGGAGCACACCTGTTGTTTTCAATCCGAATGCACAACGTGTAATTAATTCTCGAAAATGATTTAGAACGGCAGGGATGAGATATTAGGAGAAGGAGAGACCAACCAAATGGGCCAGCCAGAGGACCAAATTTATAATGAAAGACTCCAGAAATCAATTTGTGCAAGAATATTGGTTTAATAATAAAATATACCAATTTCGCACAAGGAAGAAAATAACTTTAATAATGAGTAAAAGTTTTTCATAAAATGTTCCGTTGTTTTCCTTTAAGTGCAATCCCAGGAGAAACGGCCCCACCCGTGATAAACATTCCGAGCAAAAATTGCACAATTTTAGTGCCTAACCATTTTTAAAGGCTTTCAAAAACTAAAATGCTTTGAAACTAAACCACGTCCTTTTTCTTCATTAAAAATTGAGCTAAAACCTAACAAATAACTGTCACGGGTGGGACAGTATTCATGGAATGGCCCTTAAAATTTAAATCCTAATTACCGAAAATATTGCGTGATATGTTTGAATTTTTTTTTTTTTTTTTTTTTTTCTGCTCAGAAGATTATTCTGCAGATGTCCGAAAATGTTTTTCAATTCCATACCTTTTTTTAAAATCAATAACATATACCAACCAACCTACCCACATACCTCCCACCACAGCCTATGACGGTTCTAACGATCCCAAGCACTGAGCGAGCACTAATTGAAATCTTCATATCCCTTTTCTCCGCTAATTGATGAGATTCGTTTGCTTTCTATCGAACGCACTTGCAGAGATCCACTGAAAGTGACTGTGCGGCGTCAGTGGCTTGTTTACGCAATCGATTGGAAAACCAACTTAGACAGGTGGGCTCACAACAATAACCTAAATGAAGCTCTTTTGTATTTCAAACGAAGGAAAAACAAAAACAAAAACAAAAGCGAAAACTAATCAAAAGGAAGAAAAATTTTAATAGAGCCAAACAAACAAATTCGGAACTTAATTGAAAACTTTTTAGAGCAATCCAAAACACTCGGCGAAAAGTTAGTGAAGCGAATCAACTTGCAAATGGAAAATAAATTGGCGCCCGAGGTGGGGCTCACATTTCAGTTGGCAATGAATTTTCGAAAGATTCGTGTTCCTCGAATTCCTCCTCTACAGACTTGGACAAATCCAAGCATGTCCAAATCCAATAAAAAAAAAAAAAAAAAAACAGCCGCAACCAAATTAACCAATGAGAATTTTCTTGACTGCCTAGAATGAAGGCTTGAAGCTATTAAATCCATTAATTGCGAATGAAGGCTTGAATAAAAAATTTTTTTTATATAAAATATTAAATTGGAAACAGTCTTCATATCGAAGAAGGGTGGATTCCTTATTTTCTTACCAATATTTTCTTATGTTTCCTCGCTTATGTCTACGAAAATTAAAGCACAAGCGCCTTTATTATATACATATACAATCGAACTTCCCTATAATGAATTCGCACGGGACCAGAAAATCACTTCATTACATAGAAATTTCATTTTACAGAAATTATAAACACGTACCCTGAAAGAGGAACGAAAAAGCTGTGCATTTGAAATTATTTCATAGTAGGGAGAACTTCATTGTATAGACGTTCACTATACGGAAGTTCGACTGTATATATACATTTTTTTATATGTATAATATACAGTGTACTCTCTCCTTGGTGACACTCCTCTTAAGGGGGTGGTACACCTTTGCAAAAATTTTGGGTCGATTTTTTGTATTATTTTTTTCTGAAAGAAAAACACTTCAAGAGTATTGAAAAAAGATTTCGTTCTAACAGTTACGAAGATTGGCGGACCTGCATTTGTTCGGGGAAAAAACCTTTAAATCGGTTTAGTGGAAAACGATTTTTTTTGGTCGGGGAACACGATACAGCAAAATCTACTTGACCGATCGATTTAAAATTTTTAAAAATTTTTTAAACATAAATACGCAGGTAACACGTGGCCCCTTTTTCCTTTTTTTTTTAAAATAAAATAACCTCTTTTTATTTTTTTTTTAGCGAAAATCGCCTTTTTCAAAACACTACCAAAAAAAAATTTTTTTTTTAAATGGCCACGATATTACCTCGGTACATCAGTTTCATTTTTAATACATGTTTTTTTCTCAGATGATCCGTTAACCCTCTATCGTGTTCAACGCAAAGCAACTTTTTTTCGAGGCATTCGTTCCTCTCTTTTACTACGTTTACACGTTATTTATTTGCGATAAAAAAAATATATTGCAAGAAGTAGAGTCGGATATTATAGCTTGATTAGTTGGTTGGTTGGTAAGTGTGGCTGCCCCCAAGGATAACAAACTCAGGCCTCACATAAGCCCGTTGCGATACCACGAAGAATGGGAAAACAAAGACGAACAGAAACAGAAAAAAAAATCAAAGCTAACATCCAAATCCGAGCTGGGAGTTGATCCCAGAGCCTCTCGCATCGTAAGTGCGCATCTCAACCAACAAAGCCAAGGAGGCCGACATAATTACTTGATAAAAATAAGGCCTAAACTGCGGAAAAACCAGTAATAATATATTTACATCAGAGGTATGTTCTTCCAACATCCATAGAATACAGCTCCACGACTCCGCAAACAGTGTGCGAGAGCCCCCCAATCGCGCTCACAACGACGATAGTCGCCGTTCGCTTGTGACTGATGGGCAGAGTTCCTACCCGTGACCAACAAAACCGTAGTAAACAACAAAACAAAAAACGGAAAAAAATGGTATAATCGGAGTAAATACAAAAACAGAGCTTATATCCCATTAAAAAGGCCTACAAAAGTTTTTAGACGCATATTGAATCCATTTGATTGATTGATTCCATTGTTCTCATTTAAACTCGTTCGAAAAAATGTCAAATTTTCTCTTTTCCATATCAATAGAAATGTCAAACAGATTGAATGCTTTGCCAACTTCTTACATTTTGCAAATTAGAGTTGACGGATTAGGAATATAAAAAAACGGAGTAGATTCGGAGTAGAAAATACATATGTATATATGTATGTATGTTTTTTTTTCTACGTTACATTTCTTAAATGATTGATATGAAATATGTCCTTCTCCAAGCATATACAGTTTGTCAAGAATGAGTTGGCACATTGAAAATAAATTAAATTTTTCAAATTCGATTGCAAAAAATAGTACTTTTTATTAATGTTTGACTTCCTTTTTATACTCAGCGTAAGCGGGGTATATTAGTTTTGTGCGAATCTTGTAACAGGGAGAATTAAGCTCCGGAGATATAGACAAATATATATAGAAATGATCAGGACCAAAAACTGAATCGATTTAGACATGTCCGTCTGTCTGTCCGTCCGTCCGTCCGTCCGTCCGTCCGTCCGTCCGTCGTGTCTGTCTGTCTGTCCGTGATCGGATCTCCTCCGAAACGGCTGAACCAATGAAGTCGAAATTTGGCACACATATATATCGGAGTCCGAGTATGATCCTAAGTAAAAATGGAAGACATCCGCCCACTGCCACGCCCACAAATGAATTTATTGTGTTTTCAGTAAAATGCTTGTAACTTGCGAACCACTCAACACATTCCATTGATATTTCGTGTACTGGTAAACTACAAAAAGGGACTTCTGCAGTAAAAACCACCCCCTACACCAAGCAATAATCTAATGACACAAAATACACACCACTTAACCTGAAAAACAACACAACAAATATAGAAAATCACATAGTTAGAAATGCAATTCAACGAAAAAAATAGTTATGGGCCAGCAAACAACTACATGGCAGACATTTCAGCATAATGCTAAACCGAAACATAGACAAATCACTATCATACAAATGGCTACAAATTGGTGCTATCTATCCAGAGACAGAAGGCTTCATATTGGCAATACAATACTTCGTTATAGCCACGAGAAACTACAGAAAATATATTATAAAGGAACAAATAGAAACTGATACATGCAGACGATGCCATCAATACCCTGAAACCATAGAACACATAGTGGGAGGCTGCAGACTACTTGCAGGAACCGAATACACCGAGAGGCACAACATTGTAGCAGGAATCATACACCAACAACTGGCAATAAAACATAAACTCATAGAACAAGAAACACCTTACTACCGATATAAACCAGATAACATAGTGGAAAACCAAAATATTAAAATTTATTGGAATATGGAAGTAGAAACAGACAGAAGAATTGGAAACAACAGACCTGACATCATTGTAGTAAATAAAATAGACAAGACCACATTCCTTATAGACATTGCCATACCAAACGATACCAACATTACAGAAAAGAAACATAAAAAAATAACCAAATTCATACCCCTTGCAGAAGAAATAAAGGAAATATGGAGACAAAACAAAGTAACCGTAATACCAATTGTAATATCCGTCACTGGAATAACTACGAATAATTTTTAAAAGCAATAGACGAACTACAACTACAGAGAAACATACACACCAACATTCAAAAAGCAAAAATTCTAAAGAATTGCAATATAACACGGCGATTTCTACAATAATAAAAATAGAACATATAAACTGTATAAATAATAATAAATAAAAAAATAAATAAATAAAAAAATAAATAAATAAAGTGCCGATATGACTTGCAGTCGCAACCTGCCGTCGTACTCGGTTTAATGGACCCCGTCTCGCGCGGTATGCGGGCGTGAGATTATAATAATAATAATAATAATAATAATAATAATAATAATAATAATAATAATAATAATAATAATAATAATAATAATAATAATAATAATAATAATAATAATAATAATAATAATAATAATAATAATAATAATAATAATAATAATAATAATAATAATAATAATAATAATAATAATTGAACTAGGTAAACAAGAGAGAGAGAGAGAGAGAGAGAGAGAAACATATTTCCTTTGGCCAAAGACCCGGAATATGCGAAATACCAGCCCAAGGGCTGTGGGAAGATGAAATAATAATAACAATAATAATAATAATAATAATAATAATTCCGCAGGGGCATTGCTTTGAGTAATGACGGGTGTTACGACCCCGCGGACCCTAGTAAGCAATAGCAAACAAATAAACAATAGAGTAAAAGTCAATAAAATAGAAATATAAAAAACTGAAAAAAAGTACCGATACGACTTGCAGTCGAAACCTGCCGTCGTGCTCGGTGTAAATGGACCCCGTCTCGCGCGGTATGCGGGGGGGGAGAGTGGCGTGGGATAATAATAATAATTATAATAATAATAATAATTATAATAATAACAATAATTATAATAATAACAATAATTATAATAATAATAATAATAATAATAATTATAATAATAATAAAAATTATAATAATTATAATAATAATAAAAATTATAATAATAATAAAACATTATCAAAATCAAAAAATATTTCATATTTTGTTCGACCCCCGAACCATCGAAAAAAGTTATAGCTTTAAAGAGTTAGTCTAGAAAATGTCTTCTTCTCAAGTGGAGTTCTTGTAGAGTTGGAAAATACTTCAGTTTCACTTGTTCCCATTATTTGTTGATATCTCCGTTTCCGCTACCTAAAGCTATTTCTCTTGCCGTTATCTTTGCACAATTCCTCAACTGCTACGTTACATCCTGCTCCTATGTCTTCTCATATTTCTCCATAAACACATATATGTATACAATAAAAAAATGTTTATTTCTATTTATTCTGTACCTACTCAAAAAAGCACTAAAACGAAGCTAGAAAAAATCGTTAGAAAAATAACTCAAGTTCCATGGCAGCTTAAGTGCATAAAGAATTCTTGTATGCACGTCCGTCCGTGTATAAGGGTATAAATCAACCCGCACCACCGAGCTTGCTTTAACAAATAGCGGATAGCAGCGACCAGAGAAGGACACACTCTGCTGATACAGTCAGAGATAAAAACATGTCCCTGTTAAGTGTGTTACTTCTAATTTTAACATATGGGTCGATTCACTAATTAAAATTACGGTCTTGCTGGCGATTAATATAAATCTGGATAAATCCAGAACAGTGTTGCGTCAAATATAATTTCTTCTTTACGCTCAAATCAAAGAGAAGAGAAAGAAAAAGAAAAAAAATTTAAACTAAATAATTAAAATGAAAAAAAAATGTCATCTGACAAGGCTGCTTGATATTGAGGAAATGAAAGATGATCACGTACGAGAAATTTTTATTGCCAAATTGAAAACGAAATGTTTATGCTTCAAAGTTAAACACAATGACGACGTTGTGGCTGACGTTAGCGACGACGTTAGAAAGACAGATAATAAACGTAAAGGCGGCAGCCAACGTACAAACAGACATACAGGCAGAAAAATAGCACGTCCCGACATATAAACGGTATATGAACGGTATAATGTTTTGTTTGCTCGATTTTTAGGGTTAAAAAAAAATTATTTTTTTTCATTTTCATTTAATCGTTGCGGTTAAAAAGAACTGCGAATGAAAATGGAAAAACCATTTTCCTATTATAAGATAAAAGCTGAAGTACATGAGCTGCCACTACTGCTGGCACTGCCATTGCTGCAAAGGACAAGGTCTTTTCAATACAAATTTTTCAAACAAAGGAAGCATTTATGCAAGGGGCAACACGAGGAAACGCGGGAAAAAATATGGAACAATCGAGAAAATATGAAAATGTACTTGATGTTGTTAAAAAAGAAAAAATGGAAATAAAAACAAGACAATGAAAGCTGCTGACCCTTACACGAGTGTAGCAACATATTTTCCGACTACACAGATTCCCAGCTTATCTACGGGTAGTGAGTGGCTTCAAATGGAAAAGGTTGAGGGTATACGAAAAAAAAACTGAGCTCCTTTGCAGTGATTGTACCTTTAATAGCGACAAAAAAATTCCACTTTTAATTGAAAAAGCCAATTTTTCTCGAGGACGCAAAATTGGAAACAAGAGAAACGGGAAACATTCTTAATAAGAAACAAGTAAGGGTGTTATAGTCAGGCGAGCCTGACAATAGAATACCCGACACAGACACACGTGTTCAAATAACTTTTAATATCAAGAGGTGTTTAAGATCATAAGGGGCCTCATATACCGACTTTTCTTAGATTTCTTTATGAAAACCGCCCCTTTGTCACGCCCACTTTTCCAATTTTTTTGAATTCTTATCGGAGGCTCAAATATACGCTCGAATTCTAAGTTTCATTGAAATATTGCGAAAAAGTCCGATTTTAAGGCAATTTTGGGATTTTTGTGACAGACCCTAGTACTGGAGGTACCCTTTAAAATGGCCCGATCAAGGAAATTTTTTGGGAGGATGTTAAAGGCTACAAAGGAAGCATAAGTGCCAAATTTCGTTCAAGTCCCATTTGAATTTCGGGTGTAGGAGACAATTTTCGAAAACCGCCCTTCTGCCACGCCCACTTTTTCAATTTTTGGAAATAATATTACTGGCCTTTTAATATGATCAAATATCCAATTTCATCAAAATATGTTGAAAAACTTCGCTTTTAGAGCAGTTTTTGTGATTTTCGTAACAGACCCTAGTACTGGAGGTACCCCTAAAAATGGTCCGATCGGGTCCATTCTCGAACTTGTTCTTACTCATGTCCCCGTGAGCACGCATACCAAATTTTGTCGAGATATCTCAACTCCTTCGATAAGATAACTGTATACAAACAGACGGACAGACGGACAGACGGACGGACATGTCTAAATCGAATCTCCTGGTGACACTGATCATTTCTATATATATTTTGTATGGTCTATCTCGACTGGTTCTGGGTGTTACACATAACCACACAAACGCAATATACCCTCGACACAGAGTGTGTCGGGTATAAAAACAAATGCAAAATGTCATTTTTCCTGACTGCATTTTTGAAGGATTTTTTCAATGGAAATTTGAAAATCATTCTTTTTTCACCCAAGTTAATTATTATTATTTTATTATTGTACTTATATTATTTTAGGCATGGCGACACGAAATCTCAATTTTAAAAGGACGCTTCCATGATGCTTCTTAGAAAACTTCTTTTGAAAGCCCAATTACTTTAAGCTCACTTCCTAGTATTACTTTAATTAGAGCTGCAAAAATATCGATAATCAAATGCTCGATATTTTTCGGTATTATTATCCTAAGTGAAAATGGGCGATATCCGCCCACTGAAACGCCCAAAAATGGACATTTTTAGTAAATTCCGAAGTAAGAGGCGTAGAAGCATCAAATTCGAAGCATGGGTTAACCAAGACGAATGAAAGGCGTGGGTGAACAAATTTATGTGTCACAAATGGAGAGTTTTTGTGAATCCAATCCATTAAAGAAAGGCAAAACATAGTGCGTCAATATTATCAAGACGCTGGGTATATGAAAGTGGGACTAGACCGATTTCAGCTTTCATACTTGTTTTATTTAAATCCGGTTCCTTACCCAACAGAATGAGGTATCAGTTTTCAAAATCTATGCATAGATAAGCAATGCAAAATAACCAATTTAGTATAAGTAGGTATCCAAAAATACGTTGCATACTTTAAAGCAGTAACGTGCGAGCCCTATGATATCCATGTGCTACCCCTAAGTTCGAAGAACTATCCCCGAATGAACGAATTCTTTAGCTACCGGTAAATAGGGTTAGGTCCACGTCAATCCACTTTGAATACTTCCGAGTGGAGAATTTAACACGACGATGTCATTGCAAATGGCAAGCCGTCTTACTGTGCTGTGCATTCCCTTTCACTGGCCATTTCGCTAGCGAGAAGGGTCTCTATAGGTGACTATGTGTTTTCAGTAGATTTGATATACTTACTACGTTAGTAGAAAGGCGACCAGCCTGGGCTGCCGTAGCGCAATGGCAGCGCATGAACCTCACGATCCGAATGGCCCGGGTTCAGTTCCCCACCCAGGCAAACGTCAATGTTTTCTTGTTTTTGAATAATTACTTCAAATTTAAATCCTTGGAGAAAAAAATCCAAATTCTAGCATTCTTCCATATTTTGTCACCTACAAAAGGAATCGAACTCAAGCTCCTTAGATTACTAATCACATACGCTTATACTACGCCACGGAGCCATCTGCCTCACGCGCAGCAAATATATAACATTATGCCTAATTTCCAATACTGCCGGAATTCCTGCGCATCAATTCCTGCAAGCATTGAACACATCCGCGCATAAATATAAAAGCGTGAGCTCGCAAATTCTAAAATCCACGATAAAAAAGCGAGCTCGAGGCAAGTTCAAAAAAAAAAAAAAAAAAAAAAAAAAAAAAAAAAAACATTGTTTGTAGGCACGGTCTTCGACTGGCGATTCGCCTAGAGTGTACTGAGGGACTATCAAACGGACAAGCTGGCTGTAGAACAGGGCTTCTCAACCAAACAATCTTAACATTTTAAATTACCGACATTATTAAGAACGTATAATTACGTAATTTATAATAAAAAATTTTAAAAATTAAAAAATTAAAAAATAAACAAAACACTTAAAATATATATGTATATAAAAATGAATAATGAATAATAGATCCAAGGTGATGAATATTTTTTAGAAATAGATTTTAGGATTGGCTCGGCGAAATAATTAATGATTCTTTCATCAAATATTCTTAAAGAAAAACAGAACTTCCTCCTTTCGAGAGAGAAATTCTGAAATCATCATTGCGCACAGCATGGATTTTTCCTACAGGGACGTTCGTTGTGGACACAATTAAGCGTTTTAGCAGCAAAATGTGCTTAAAAGTTGAAACATGTAAGAACTTTACTTTCATGCCACCACCTCCATTTTAAACGCATGGCTGATTTTCACGTAGGAAATATAGTTTTGATTTGCGTGAATAAACAAGAATTCTAAGATTTCTGGAAAATATCGGCTGAAAAAAAAAATAAGCTCCGTGGGTATATATACCCCACGCAAATGTTATTTAAAAAAAAAAGTTCATGTTTGACTGCCTTAATGTGCAAAAATAAAGTGCTTATTCCTTCAAACTTGTATATTTATGCTGTTTTATTTTATTTTTATTTATGTTTTTATTTTTCTAAGAGTAATATGGAATTTAGAGTTTTATCGCTTTTGTATTCAGTTTACGATATATTTTCTGCAATAAGCTTTCACCGATTTGTTGAATGATTTATCCCAATATGTTCAGTTCAGATAGGTATAAATACGGTGACCATCATATCTGTTTTTAGCAGAGGTGATCTGTTTTTTAGGCGCTTGTTCAGCGTATTTTTTTTTTTTTTTTTAGTGGAAAATAGCAAAAATGTCAAAATTCGATCGTCATTATCCTTGGACCGATGTAAATGTCCGTTCTGTGACAACTTCGTGAAAGATTCAAATAAACTAAGTTCAAGACACAAAAAAATATTTTTGTTCTGTTTTTTCAATTTCAATTTATGGTCGCCGTAAGTATAAATACAAATATAGTTACTCAGACAACAAACAACGCTTATCAATCAACCCAACACGTTTCGACACGGCTCCAGGCGCGCAGCCAGGGGGAAGGGGGCTGAAAAAAAAAAAAAGCTCCGTGGGTATATATACCCCACGCAAAAAAGTTGATGATTTTTTAGACAAATTTAAAAAACTCTTTCAGTTTTATCAAGATGATTTAGAGGGAAATTTTGATGATTAAAAAATGGAGCTCACTGTTTGGTATAAATTAATTAATAATTTAGAAAAAAATGAAAGACCAAAAACAGTGTTTGACGCTATAAAATTTTGTAAAAAAGATATTTTACCAAATATTTTTAATTTATTAACTATTTTGGCTACTCTTCCAATAACCACATGTGAAAACGAGAGATCGTTTTCAACTCTCCGCCGACTCAAAACGTATCTTAGATCTACAATGACAGAACAGAGGTTAAATGCCTTAGCACTCCTCCACGTCCATCGAGATCTTACTCCCAGTGTAGAGGACATACTAAATAAACTTGCTGAAAGTAAGCGCAGACTTAACATTGCACTTTAAATTGAATAAGTTCCTTCGAAAATACTTTTTTTTACTTTGTACACCTTATAAAAATGTAAAATATTTATGTAAATATCTATTTTGTAAGCTTTTTACGAAAATAAAAACAAAAAATATTTAGAAAAATTTTCTGCAAACAACCCCCCCCCCCCCCCCCCCCCCCCAAATTGAAATCCTGGCTGCGCGCCTGCACGGCTCAATCTGTGGAAATATTGGTAAAGCTTTTTGTATGTAATTCGGGTTACGAGCTTGACTTTTTGAACAAAAAAAAATAAACATATGTACATACATTACGTGACCAACTTTTTGTTACCAAAAATCCGTACAAATACCTCAATTTCTGATCTCAAACATCCTAGCAATTTCGAATACTGTACTCTTCAAATTATTAAATTAAAAATTATTTTTTCATTCAATTAAAATGATTATTTCCTAT